>JANRGW010004552.1:0-57362 GCA_024733675.1 Psilopsiagon aymara | reverse complement strand
CCTTAGTGAAGCCATGCTGGCTGTCACCAAGCACCTTGTTGTTCTTCATGTGCCTCAGCATGCCTTCCAGGAGAATGAATCCACTCCAAGATTTTGCCAGGCACAGAGGTGAGGCTGACTGGTCTGTAGTTCCCCGGCTCATCCATTTTTCCCTTCTTGAAAATGGGGGTTGTATTTCCCTTTATGCAGTCATCAGGAACTTCATGTGACTGCCATGATTTTTCAAATATGATGGACAGTGTCTTAGCAACTTCATTTGCCAGCTCCTTCAGGACCTGCAGATGGACTTCATCAGGTCCCATGGACTTGTGTACATTCAGGTTCCTAAGATGGTCTCGAACCAGATCCTCTCCTACAGTGGGTCCAGGGTCTTCATTCTCACAGTCTCTCCATCTGCCTTCCAAGACTTGGGTGGTGGGGTCAGAGCATTTGCCGATGAAGACTGAGGCAAAGAAGTCATTAAGAACCTCAGCCTTCTCCAAATACAGGGTAGACAGTTCTCCCGATAGCTTCTAGAGGGGGCCTACGTTGTCTGCAGTCTGTCTCTTATTTGCAATGTACCTAAGAATCAATTCTGTTATCTTTAACTTCCCCAGCCAAGTTTAATTCTAAGTGGGCCTTAGCTTTCCTAACCTGGTCCCTAGCTTCCTTGACAACATCCCTGTATTCTTCCCAGGATGCCTGTCCTTGCTTCCACCTTTCGTAAGCCTCTTTTTTCCTTTGGATTTTCCTAGGCAGGCCTTTATCCATCCAAGGAGGTCCCCTGGCCCTCCTGCAGCACTTCCTTCTAGTTGGGATACATCGCTCCTGAGCTTAAAAACTTAGCAGTTTCCTCCTACCTTGTAATTTTGTTCCACCTACTGAGTATTTCAGCGCCATGCAACTGCATCAGTAAAAGAACCATTTCTCTTTTTAGATTAATTTTTCCCCAAGGATGTGTGCAAGTCATAAATATCTACTCTCGATTTCTCCTTTTCCTCCCCTTAACACCTCCTACTTTTCAAGCATTTCTACTTTACTGTGATTTACAAAGGTGTAAGACATATTTTTCTTGCATTAAAAAAAACCCCAACCATTAAGACTAACTGTTAAAGCTCAAAACCAGGTTTGGTATATAATTATCACTAAACATTTAAGTGACAATGATACCACCTGGCATAGATATAGCAGAAGTCTTCAGAAGACATCATTTACATTTGCCTCTTCTGTTTGTAGCTGGAGTTTCTGAACTTCAGTTACTGACTCCATGAGAAGCTTAATAAAGATGAAACACATGTCTGATTTGAAGTACAGGTATTTAAGGACTGAACTGTGATTTTAGGACGTTAAAGGATGAGGAACAGAAGCAGCAGCCAGCACACTATCACAGTTGAAAGGCTACAGCTGACACATGACATTTTTGCTGGAGAACCAAAACTCACATGAGCACACAGGTTTGATATAATGACATGAGATAGCAGCTTTCACAGTACTTAGGAAAGCATCATAATCCTCTTACCAGTGACACAGGAAAAGAGAGCAGATTTATGCTGGAGGGAACTCGATCTTCTCTCTTTGGGAAGCATTCTTGAATTGCTTGGTTCGTATTTTTCAGCAGTAATAAACATTTTATGCATCTTTGGATTTATGCCTTCTGGAATCATACGTGGGCTATGCTGGTAGAAATGAAGCATTTTGTTCCCTGAAATAGCTTTGTCAATGCTCCTTTTGTTAGACTGGCTTTGATTGTAAGTCTGTAAAAGAGAAGACAAATCATATGTTGTGTGACTTTTTTCACATGACTTGAGCAAAAGTAAAAGAACACCTGAGTGTGGGGCATCTCATTACTTTATGTTACTTCATAAAGATGATTTTTGGTTTTGATTTTGTTTGGGTTTTTTTTGTTTTTATTCTCTTCCCTAAACACAACTAAATAAAATTAACAGCAAGGCTATGAGAGCCAACAGTACAGTTGCCTCTTCTGTGAATATCATCAGTTAGGTCTGCATAACTGCAGGTTTAAGTTCTTGAACTTGAAGTTCAAGACCTGCTGGATGCCTCCACAGTATGGTAACCAAAGCAGAGAAGGGAAAAGAACTGAAGGACATAGAAGAAAACAACAAGACAACGAGGTTGGATTGAAAATCTGACAATGAATACATTAAAACATAGCTACTAATTTCCTTTTTTTTTTTTTTAAGAGCTTCCATACTCAAATATCCCAAATTCCATTTGAATTATTACTGTTTTGTGCCTAGGAAAACAATGACAGCAAATGTACCAAAAAGCAAGGAAGTACCAAAGAACAGCAATTGTTCTTTAAGTTCCAAACAATACAAAGTATAAAACTACATACAGCCTTCATACTCTGTAAATAGATCAAAAGTAGCCACAGCACCTGAGAGAAAGGAAACATAACCCTTTGCCTTTGGGAATATACACTCTGCATCAGATATAGGGATGACGCAAATTAGGTTACATGAGAAACAAGGAAGGAAGGCCAAGGAAAAAAAAATAATTATTTGTTAATACCATATGTGCTCCAAATCCTTTAAATTACACCCTATTTTTATTGCACAACAGAGACACCAAGAAAAAGATGGAGAAACTAGGGGAAGAAACTGGTCCCCCCTCTGAAAGTGTCTCTCCGAACCACCCAGGATATTTCTTGTCCTAATACTCTTGTCTGAGTCTCTGTGATAGGTCACCAATGGGGACGGCATGCCCAGTTAGTCTGCCTAAGTGCTCTGAGTATGACAGTATGGCAGCTATGTTCTTTTGGGAGATGATCTTCGGAAGCTGGAATTAAAGGAGAAGGACACAAAAAGATGCTCTCTGACTAAAACTTGAAGAGGTTAACAGCTGTAATGAACCATCCCTCAGGCATTCCAATAGATGTCTTTTTAGTCCTAGAACAGGCAAAAAGGTCTTTTTTTTTTCTAGGGGGGGGAGAAAATGTATTACCCAGTGCATTACTTAACAAAATTGCTACTGTGCTGTGCAGAGACAGTATGTTTCTGTTTCCTTCGTTTCAGGGAGTGTCAGCTGAACCCAAGAGCAGCTTGAGAGGCTGTGCGGTTCCTGTGCCTCTGGGCCCTTCCCTTCCTACCAGTTCAAATCAGCAGCTAACAGCTCCCTTCCAGGCTGATGAACATACACCTTAGCTTTCCCGAGATGTAAAAACACCTGAATCAAATGCAGCACATCTTAGAATACAGCCAAGGTAGAAGGTTCATAAGCTGAGGGCTCAGGGAAGCAGGGTGCCACCATGTGATGTGCAGCGCATGGCTCAGACACAGTGTGCTTCCACATGGGATGGCTGAATTGCGTGCAGAAACGCAGGGACCAGAGCAGAGTAACAAACACTTCTGTAACAGAAATTCTTGTCAAGCCTCAAACTTCCAGACCTGCATTTGTCAAATTTTCCTAATAAAATGTCTTCAAAAGCTTTATAATTGAAGTGGTTTGATTTAAAACAAATTCTCATGAATTAACATGAAACTATTAATTACTTAGCTGTAAATCATGTGATGGGGAAGAATCTCCACATTGACAGATCTGAAAGATGACTCCAAATAAACAAACAAACAAAACCCCAAAAAAACCCAATCACAAACCTCCCCCAAAACTCAAGCAAAACCAACCAACCAACCAAAGCCAATATTGTTCAGAGGTTACATTTAATTCATGATATCAACCCCCCCAAAAAAAAAACCCAAAAAAAACAAACCACAAAAACCTCACCCAAGCCTAAAATTACTATCCTATCTAGGAGAAGTTTCTGCTTCAAAGATTTCTGAGAAAATCTCAAGAGCCCAATAATCCAACTACTTAAGCCAAACTCCAAGGAATTTAAGCAGCTATTTTAATATCCCACTACAGGGCAGAGCTTTCAGTAGTAACCAGTCTTCATAAGCAGCATTGGAAAACACTTATTTACAAATACCATTCACTTTTTGACTTTTCATACCTTCAAAGCAACTTTTTTTTCCCTCAGGCAGGATTCTTTGGACACTCATTTAGAATTACATCCCTGCTGCGTACAAATTTAAACAGGCAAACACTGACTGGAATAAATGAAATAAAAGCAAGACTCTGAAATCTCGGCTTAACAACTAGCTTACACAAACCTCAGACTTTTCCGTCATGAAACCTGAGTCAACTTAGAACAGACCTCACAAGTAAAAACCAGCAAAGAACAAAATCAGTTCGCAGCCAGAACAGTGAGGTGCACTCTAAAAATGCCTTGCATTCAAACAGGCATTGCATGATGAAGCTGTAAAGATGCAGGCTCATATTCCTCTGCCATCATCCTCCCCAGAGCAATGTCAGTAGAGACTGCCTTGCCTCCTCCTACCTAAACCCTGCCCTGCCTGCTTCCTAGGTCAGGCTGCAAGATGAAGCTGGGCAGCAGCCTGGTACAGCTGAAGATCAGTTCCCACAGCTCACAATTCAAGGCTTGGACTTCCACTGATTCACTGATTTCCCAAGGGGCAGCCTGCACTCAGGGATGACTAATTATACTCCGAGTTGAGTGCTAAGGTTCAGGAATTTAGCGAAAGTAGATTTCCACTTAAGCTGATCTCTTCAGACCTTAGACACAAGTCTGCTACCACTAAGTACTTGTCTAAAAGCATAGTGTCGTCAGCAGTTCAGGGCGAGACACTTTCAGCCCTCCTGTGCTCAAAGCTCATCTCTTATCTCTTCCACATGCCGGGCTGCACCCTTGGTGAAACCCCTGTATTTTCTGAGTTTCGTTTTATCATTTACAAAATAAGTGTTACTAAGAACAAAGGCCTGAAGCACTTCAAACTGAGAAAGTGCACATATTTTTAGAACAGTGTGGACTATTTCTTCCCTATAGGACAGTTAAAATGTTACTAGGAGTGCTCAGGATTGCTGTGGGGCTTAATGTCCAGTATAGATTTTCCTGGAACAGGCTATTTTGTTTTCCAAGTGAGAAGCAAGCTACACACTCACCCGTTCCTCCCGCCCCTCGGCAAGGATGACCACAATCCTGCCTTGCCGTCTGCGCCCCGTTCGGCCCATCCTCTGCACAAGGCGAACTGGGCTTTTCTGAGCATCAAAGCAGATGATGAGATCAACTTCTCCGATGTCTAAGCCTTCTTCCCCAACACAGGTAGAGACGAGAGTGTTATACCCACCTTCACGAAAGCGTCTCACCACCTGAATAAACAATTAAAATTAGATTTAGCAGCTGAGCCAGAAAGCCCCTTATACACACTTTGCAATCACAGAATCAACATTTCTACGTTGAGACAGAAGCTTAGAAAACTAACTTATATTTTAAAACTTCAAAACTCGGTGTTCCAGGATCTGTTGCTCACTGATGTTAACATATCAATTCTTCAATTCCAAATTAAAGGGAAAAAAAGCACACCTTATTCTGACTCCAACTGGCATCTTCTAAAATTGATCTTCCCAACTTTGCAATTAAATATTTGGGTTGATTGGTTTTTGTTTGGTTACTGGGGGTTTTATGGTTTGTTTGGTTTTTTTTTTTGACATTTCTAGATCAAAATTTAAGGACATATCTTACTTTTTCTACCTACAAAAAAAAAACCAACCAAACAAACAAAAAAAACCCACAAAAAAACACACCTAAGTATTTGAATATTTCTCTAGCTTCTCAAATACATGAAAGCTAGCAGTTGCTAATACAATGTAATATAGAAAGTATTTCTATTTCTACATTCTGTTCAGTGAGTATAATTCTGGAAACTCTGAAGGCAACTGAACTACACAGGGATTCACTAATGACACTTTAAAACCCAGTCACTACCATATAATCTCTATTGATACTCATGTAGTGATTTACACATTAAATACTCTTTATCACTACTTCCTAATACAAGCCACATCTTTTCTTTACCTCAAGTTGTTCCTTCTGTGTGAAGCCTTTTGTGCCCTTGCCTGTGGAGTGGCCAACAAACGTCATCACACGAACCACCGGACTGAGCCGGGAAAGCATTTCTGCAATTTCTTGCACACTGTCCCGAAATGATGAGAAGATCATCACTCTGGTACCTACAGCGTCCACAGATGGGCTTCCAGTTGTCACTTGGTCTAGTTCATTTTAAAAAGCAAGAAAAGCATTTTTATGCACTATTTTAAAACAAAAACCAATGAAAACTTAAGGACCGGTCATCCCACAAGCTACACATTCAGAGCTCTCACCTTGCTTACAGGGAAGGCTTTTTCCAACTAAACAGGATTCTGATTTTGTCAAATAAATTTACTTTAAAAGAAATTTCATTAAAAAATTATAAAAAATACAATAAATTAATAAAGTAAAGTAAATAAATAAAATAACACAGTAAAGATAACTGACAATTAGGCGCCTCTCAGACTGTTTAGATCAAACCCCTAGAAAATGCTCTGAGATGCACCTGCTCAAACAATTCCTCTTTGGAATCAAAACAGTATCATAATTTTGGAGAACTTACACAAACTACAGCAAGAGTGTCTTACATCTGAGGTACCATTTCTAATGGTACTTTGAAAAGCTCAGGTTTGATGGCAAGTGTGTTTAAGATACCTTTTTACAAAGAGCCTACGCCACTTTTAAATCTGCTACTTAACTGCCCATAGTCAGCTGACGTCAGCAAGACATCAGAATAAAACCACTGTTACCATTAGTCTAGGATACAGCATAGTGGAATATAAGAGATCTGCGTCAACTTTGTACGATTTACTACAGCAAGTTTTCTCTAGTTTTACAGCTTAGGATCCTCATGACAGCAGAAATATGCAAAAACTTCCCTTAATACAATAATCTGTTGTTTCTGAATGACCTGTCATTGCAACTGGTTATATCTGTCACTTCAGTAGAAAAGATTACTTTCCCTTTTCAAAGAAAGGGGGGAAATAATTGCATTGATATGCAAGTTCTTAGCAAGGTGCTTTTGACCAATACCACGATTCTTCTGTTATACCATCATGGTTTTTATCTTCTGGGTACTCAACTTGCTTTTTCTTCTCTTACAACATGCAAGGTATCTGCCTTCATGAGCATAAACAAAAGCTAAGCAACACACAGGTTTTGAGCAGACACCTTCTGTTTATCCTCTCCAAATACTAAAACAACACACAAATTAACGGATTTCTAGGGATACAGGTCTCCTCTTTACACAATTCTTCACAAAACAGCTTTATGTCATTGAAAGAAAGGTTAGATAAGGAATTAACATTCTCAAGACTGAATGTAAGCTGTTTCCCTGAACTATAAAGAGCAGGCACTTGGTACTTGACAACAGTTGTACACTATGCCTTTAATTCCAGTATCAAGCAGTTTCTTGATGTTAAAGCATTAAGTGTTACAGATAAGTGTGTGTGTATATATATCTTTCTGAACAACTATCAAAAATCCCAGTGTAGTTTTTAGTTGTGTGTATCTACATGCAGAAATGCTTTCAGTAGCTCAAATCAAAAAGGAAAAGCTGAGAAGAACCATTTTTCCACATTTCCTTTAAAGATGAGCCCTTAATTCAAAGGTAGATCATGGAGGCGACTTCCTCTGGTCAAAACAGGTTCCACTCTTGAGGCTGACATCCAAGGACGTTACACACAGGGATCTCCAAAGGTCCCTTTCCAACTAGTCTCAGTTACTCTACGACATTCTACTGCAACATTGACAGAATGTCTTCTGCATAATTTGCCATCCTGAGCAGACTAACAAGCTAAATATCCCAGAATAAGTGCAGGCTGGATATATCTTACTCACATGAGTTCATATGATTCTCCTCTTCTAAATCTGTTCTGAACATTTATTCTATACCTACTTTTAGCACATTCTCACGACATGAATAGCAATAATGCTCAGTTAAAAAAAGTTACACTACTGCCATTACCTCCTTAACCTCATTCATACACAGACTTACAAAATTCAAGATGTTAGCAGCCTGTAATCAATCTGACAAGTAATCCAGGTATTGAAGATTAGCTGGAAGAAGCTCATTTATGTTCAGCCAATGTTTCTTAAGGTCTGGCCAGAACATTCACCTGAATTGCTGGTAAGTGCACCTTGCAAAGCAAGGGTAATAGCTACATGGTCAGGAAACTCAGACTTAACCTCATTTATCACTAGTTAGAAACAGTTCAGTTTGCACAAGCAACTTGGCACTACAGCCAGATTGTTCTCATCTGAGAGGCTGCATTTCAAATGAAGAGCTGCTGTTGCTCCTAATATGGCTAATGACTTAGGTTACTAATACTCCCTTTCCCATCTCAAATGTCAGGATTTTCAAGGAAAATGCTTTGCAGAGTAGTTATTCATGAAAAAAACCCCAAACAAAACTAAAACCCAACCAATCAAAACAAAACCCACAGGCATTAACAAAGTAAATCAAGATTCAGAGTAGTTCAGCAATATATAACTGGAACAAAGCACAGTTAAGTTCAGGAGGTTTGTTTGCTTTTGTTTGGTTGGTTGTTTTCCCTACAGGTACCACACACTTGCATGAGTTCCTGAAACAAATGCTGAATGTATTTTCCACTGCCCACCTAAATTATTTAGGCTTTTGTTTCAGAGCCTTCTGATGGAGCAAAGACACATGTGCTTATGCTAGGAATCTTACTAAATACTAAGTTTTTTTATTGACAGACTTGTGACAAATTCTCGTCTGGAGGAGGAAGAAGTCAGGACACGGACTGCACTCTATTCCACCAGAGTCCAAATCTGGAATTTAGGGTGTAGTGACTTCTGTATATGTAAATTTAGAGTTTACCTACAAGAAACAGGGAGTAAGGGTAGAATCACAGAAACACAGAACCATAGAACAGATAGGGTTGGAAAGGACCTTAAGATCATCAAGCCCAACCCTCACTGCCATGGGCAGGGACACATTCCACTAGACCAGATTGTGCAAAGCCCTGTCCAACTCAGCCTTGAACACTGCCAGGGATGGGGCAGCCACAGCTTCTCTGGACAACCTGTCCCAGCCCCTCATTACCCTCACAGGAAAGAATTTTGTCCTTATATATAACCTAAATCTCCCCTGTTTAAGTTTGAACACTTTAACCCTTATTTTATCACTACAGTCCCTGATGAAGGGTAACCAGGAGTCCCTCTCCAGTATCCTTGTAGCCCCACTTCAGATACTGGAAAGCTGCTATGAGGTCTCCATGCAGCCTTCTCTTCTCCATGCTGAACAGACCCAACTTTCTCAGCCTGTCTTCATACGGGAGATGCTTGAGCCCTTTCATCATCTTCATGACCCTCCTCTGGACTTGTTCCAACAATTCCATGTCCTTTTTATGTTGAGAACACCAGAACTGCACACAGTACTCCAACTGAGGTCTCACAAGACCAGAGTAGAGGGGCAGGATCATCTCCTTTCACTTGCTGGTCATACTGGCTGGTGGCCAAGGACATGGTTGGTTTTCGGGTCTCTGAGCACACTGAAGACGGCTCATGTTGAGCTTCCCAGTAATCAACACCCTCAAGTCCTTCTCTCCAGGGCTGCTCTGAATCACTTCTCCACCCAATCTGCAGCTTTGCCTGGGCTGGGCACAAAAGTACAGGTTTTGCTCAAAGGGCATCATCAGAGACGCTATGACACAGTGAATAAGTAGGCAAATAGAGAAGTTCACAGTGCCTCACTATTTCCGTCTGGTGCCCAGGGCATTTGGGTTGGAGATGCATAAGCTTAGTTACTAGAATGCCAGCAGCTCTGATCAGACTGTGAATTGTAAAGTGCTTTCTGACCTTGCTTTAGACACAGGACTGTTTGTTTGTACTTGCTTTAAATTTAACTGCATACATCTAGGAAACTGTGGTCAGAATGTTGCCTTATATTCCCCATGGCCTTACCTTGCATATTAGTTGTGAGAATAAAGGAGGTTACAGAGATCAGAAAGAAGGAAGGAGGGGGAACATCTGACATACCTAGCTCAAGGTATGACTCGATATGCTACCATAGCTCACCATTATGCTATAAAAGTTGATGTATTTCTTTCTGCAGTTACTGTAATTTTGTGTTCAGAACAGTAAAGATTTATAGTTCATGCCTACTCACATCAGAGGTTCACGCACATAGACACAAAAACCAAAATTGAAATATCTGTGTATTTATTGCCTGTTAGGAATACTAAGAGACATGTCTGACCAACATTGCAAGAAAAACCATACCTGATGGGATTCAATGACAGCAAAATCCATGCTACTAAAAGAAGATGGAAGAGTATTAAATATGAAACTCAGTTAAAGTAACTCCAGCACAGAATACAGAATTTGAGGCAATAGCTTAGAAAGATGTTAGAGGAAACAAGACAAAGGTGTGGAGGGAGGTAGGAGGGAGGCAGGGAAGACAGAAAGAAGTACGAAAGGGAAGAGAGGATGGGGAAGAAGAAAGCAATTGGATTAAATACATTTGGACATATTCTAAGCTAACAAAAGCAGAAATGAGGAAACCTGAAGTTGCCTACTAGAAAGTAGAAGTCATTTAAAGTGTATTCTAAGAATCAAGCATCTGAGATAGGATGAAAAAAACAAAATAAAACCAAAACAAACACACGCACAAACCCCCACAAAACAAACTAACACCAAAACCAAACCAACAAATTAAAAAAACCAATCAAAAAAAAACCAGAAGGGTGGGTCAGAAATTATCAGAGCTACACAAAGCACAACAATCCAAACAGACAAGGGAAAAAGTGAAGAAGTCACGAAACAAACTTATAAGTATTGCTGTCATCATTCCACAAGCAACAGCTGGATCAAGAAGCTGAAAAGAAGTCTCAGCAACAGTTGAAACTTCCTAAAACCACAGGCATCTGAATGATTCAGAATTCTTTGCTTCATAATCTCATGCTAAATTATGATGTGTTTTTGTTCTCCCTTTCAGTCAAGATGAACACAAAGGAAAAACAGACAAATGTAATCAAAGCTCTTAAACTTCAAATCGGTGCCTCAGTTTGTTATGCTTGGCAACAAGGCTGGATATCAGAAATTTTATCCTTAAAATCTATAAACATGTTGCATCATAACTTTTCAGAAGGCAGTGGCAGCGCTGCACGGAGCAATTGTTCTTATTTCCAGAACAAGTTATATGACTATGGAAATCATGAGACACAGTAGCATTAGGAATGAGTTTACTATCACTGTTTTATTAAGCTGTTAGAACAGCTTATACGAAACGAATAGTGACAACTTACAGAATGCTTTTCTTAAAGAAATGTCATGGTTTAGTTCTTCTCAAGAAAACTTCACACAGAAGATATACAAACATACAAAACAATAAAGAAGCACTTGAACAAATTAGGAAATAAATCAGTAGGAAATTACTAGTTTTCGTCCACAGGTTCAGCTGTTCAGACACTTTTTCCTTGAGTTATTGATACTTACTAGAACATCCCTTTTTCCAGGACTTGAAGTGTTCTATTACAATTTCCTCCAATTTCTTCAGTTTTGGATGGCTATAGATAAATTCCTTTTCATTTTCAAACACTGGAAAGGAAATAAAGCCATTAAAGATGCAACTAAACCTGCAACAAATACGAAGGTTTAGCAAACTTCATTTCTTCCCATAATTATCTGAGTCAGACATACAAATTCCTGCCACTAGTTCTTATTGCATCCCCTAAGCATATTAGTAAACTATTTATGAAGCACATTTGTTAAATCCAGTTTCTGTGAAAGTGTGGCTACTCTTGTTATAGTCACACTGTAAAAGATGCATTGTCAAACAGTACTATTTTAACCTTTCACCTTAAATCAAATTTAAAACTTCAAACATAGTAAACTTGTTTGAATGTAGCTAAAACCACCAAGAGAAGATGGATATATGGATGGATAGATGGATACAAGTCTGGGGAAAACAACCTAGAATATAGAATACTAGCTGAAAATATCACAGCAAATGCATTTCTGCATTTACAAACTATGAGAGGTATATACTGTTTCCTTTAAACAGAATGTAAATATTCTCCCCCTGAAAGGGAAATACTGACCTGTTTTATTCTTGTAAATACTTCCATTTGCTGAAGATGTGTTTGAAAACATATCTCTGAGCTGCTGATAAAGCTTCATGAAGTCCTCATTACGACCAAGTTCATTCTTTGTGCGGGTTAACCCTTTGTAATAAATTGATATAATTTGGTATTTAATCTCCAGAGTGAATATATTTTTTCTATGCAAAAGAGAAGCTTTCTCAGAAGCAGCAAGCTCCTTTCATGTTAGCTTTAGAAAATAACATTGTTTGGCACCAATATATTTTTTTTTTTTCAAGGAAAATGCCAGTACAGAATTTAAACATGAAAACATTAACTTAAGCATGAAAAATGTAGGTATAGACAGAAGCCTGGTCCTATTACTGGGACCAGGTAAACTAAAAAGTGTTACATCAACCATTTAGCACTAGAAAAGCCATACAATCCACAAACAGTGGCAGTGAGGCACTGACACAGGCTGCCCAGAGAAGCTGCAGCTGCCCCATGCCTGGCAGTGCAAGGCCAGGTTGGATGGGGCTTGGAGCAACCTGGTCTAACCCTGCCCATCACAGGCGGGTTGCAATTGGATTGCCTTCAAAGTCCCTTCCAACCCAAATCATCTTTTGAGCCTATGAAATGCTGCCAGATACCCAAAGAGCTTAGCTTACCCAAAGCTTAAATTGAGAAGTTTCTTGAGTAATTTTATGTCAATGTAAAAAGAATTTCATTCTGATCAAACCAGAAAACAAACTTAGCAGGACACTAGTTCAGAAGACCTACTTATTAGAACTATTCTCCATCAGTCATCTTTCAGTAGCAGACATGGATTTTAAGGAATCTCAGAAACTAGGAAATTTGCTGTAGGCAAATTAGCTTTTTTAAAGTTACCATAAAGTTACACAGTGAAGTATAAATCAAAATGAAGCCCTACCATAGTCTAATCTAAATAGCTGGAACCTCACTCTCCCACACTCAGTGTTTAAAAGAAACTTGCAGTTGGACTGACATTGCCATGTTGAAATTTGTCCCGTCAAAAAAGGTATCAGCACCAAACCAGGTCTTCCTGGGAGCTATGACAACTGAACAGGTCTAAAAAGGACTGTGGAGAGCTGCAAAAGACTCACAATCATCAGTGATAGAATTAGGAAAATAAACTGAGGCCAGAACAGAAAGTATCTTTGCACCATTGTATGAATTCATGCTGTACCGACATCTGGAATGGTACACACAGTTCTCATTTGAGAAAATAAGAAGAGGTAGAGAGAAATATCACAACAACTTTATTTCTTGCTTAGTGAGCATGGAAGATGTTGCACATCTGGGACAGAAATATCTAGTGTGATGTGACTAAATCTGTAGTCTTTCTGGCAAAGATGCTTAAAACTCAAGCATACATGAGTTTTGCTGCAGGGGGACAAATTGCTTTACAAGACCAAACAATTTCTCAGTTTAAATTGTTTAATGGTTATTCTCCATCTCGCCAGAGATATTACTGGCACTTCCTCCAAGTACAGTTTCTGCCTTCTTTTTTTTTTCAGAACTGCTGCCATAAAAACACATTTACTATCTCAAATACAGTCTGACATTGTGCTAATACATTTCCAATAGGGATGAAGGGGAACAAAATACCAATCACATTTGCAATCCATCTGTTATATAAGCTGTTTTGAGCAAACCTAATCACACAGATGAGGTAAATTAAATGAAAAGGACTGGAAGCAAAAGAAAGGATGCTTCTAAAGACATCTCACCTTTTGATCCATCCATAATTCCACAAAGGTAGATAAATAATGACCGTACTCCCATTTGTAGTAGCAGCTCATAACCATGATATAAACTGATACAAAGTGCAAAGTCTCCTTCAATTATGCCTTGATGCACTCCCTGTGAAAACAAACCAGACTCCTCATTAAATTAGGAAGTTGATAAGCAGCAGGAGCCATACCATAATTCTCCTGAAAAAATGACTGACATCTGAGAAATAGAGCCAAAGCACAAACTAATGCAGAGTGAAAAGTCACAGAATCATAGAATAGTTCTGGTTGAAAGGGACCTAAAAGATCACCTAGCTCCAACCCTCTGACACCTTCCACTAGACCAGGTTGCCCAAAGCCATGTCCAGCCTGGCCTTGAACACTACCAGGGATGGGGCAGCCACAGCTTTGCTGGGCAACCTGTGCCAGGGCCTCACCACCCTCAAGGGAAGAGTTTTTCCCTAATGTCTAACCTAAATCTACACTATTTCAATTTAAAGACATTCCAAAACCTTCAGGAAACAAGTTACACAAGTCTTAATAATCGATGAATGCAATCTTTTCCCAGCTCCAAAATGATCTCCAAAATACCTGTATTATCTTCCAAGACCAGCTCGTTACTTTCCAATGCAGCAACACTGAAAATCTGACAGCTGAACCATCCACCAGTATTTGGCAAAAACAGTTGTTTTGGCACAACTACCCAGGCTACAGAATTTCAGCCAGAAAAGTTGGCTTGCCTACTCCAAAGCGTATTTCCCAATGTTCTTTTTAAAGCACACAGCCTTTTGTCTTTTATTTACTTTTTAAGTAATACCCTTTAAATCTGAAAAATCTAAACACTTTTGAACACACAATTTAAAGGAAAATGTGAGCAGCAATGTAGTTTTGTGGAGAAAAGTTTAAACTTGGCAGTTAGTAATTACTTACGAAAGTAATTACTTCAGTTCTCAAAACAATTTCAGTTTGGAAATGGAATTCTTCATCTTTTCCTTAACACCCTTGAATTAGCATCAAGCAATGCGGAAAAAATAGGTATATTTTGTTGTATATTTTATTTGAAGACTAAAACCAGAATATTACAAAGGAAATCTAACTTAAAACATGTAATGAAAATTTGTACACTATGGAGTATTACTATTTATTCATTACTTTTGTAACATAAAATAAAGACATTTACCGCACTTTGTGAAGAAGGGTTTTTTCTGTACTGATCTCTTGCTAGAATTATCTGGTACTTCGTAAGGCTGGGAATATCCCGCCTTGCTAAAACTCCTATTCTAATCAGGCGTCCAGCAAATGTTTCTAGCACCTGCAAAAAAAACACAGAACAACACAAAAGATATGAAGGAACGCCTATTTAGCCCACTGAAGGAGCTTCATTTTTGAAGATCTTACACAACAGAACACAAGCAGCAGCTCATTTATTTTATTTAAAACACAGAGGTTTTCAAAACAACTGCATTGGTTTCTGAAAAATGTGTTACTATACCAGATGACACCTGGTGTCCCTGTACCTCGCTGACATTCTCCAGTATCAAGAGGTTTCTAGGATAGTTTACAAAATTTTTCTAAGAGCCATGTAACTATTACAGTTCAGTTCCCTAAATAAGGATTTGTGCCCTCTATTCTACAGATAAACATGCTCCTGCCCCTAAGATAACCCCAAATCAAATAACTGAGAAGTATAAGCACACACTGTGCTTCTGTAATCACACAAACACTGACAAAGCAGAGAGGTACCAAAATGGGATGAGCAGCCAGCTACTGAGCTCCTGCTGAAGGTGGCTCTCAGACTGATAACCCTAACTACAATGGCATTGGTGTCAAGAAAACCTACATTGAGCTTTGAGAAGTTTAAATTATCACAGGCGAAGGACTAGCCAACAGGTTAGAAAGTTGTGTGGGGAAGGGACACGAGTCAGGAGAGGTAAGCAGCGAGGAATAAGAGCCCAACAGCAGCAAGCCCTGTTTCCTTCGGAAACCACACCAAAAGACAATTTGTTTTTATACATTGCATGTATCCACTTTCCACATGGGTGAAACAAGGAAACTGACCTGCACTAATACATCTTAATCCTGTTTTTCTTTTTTGTTTCTCAGCCTGAGGTGGTCAGGATTTTTTTCACAGACTTAGTTTTGCATGAGTGCTAACTCTGTAATAATTGGAGTAATCAGATTTGTTCTACAAAAATTACTTACAATCTGTTGGCCCACTTGGCTAGTAGCCCTAAAAACATCTTAGTGCACAACAACAAGCTTTTTCAAAGGCAGTCTTGACATAGTTTAACAGCAGATGGTTCTTTATAGCTGCTTATATCCTATGCGTTTCCCAAGTTTTCTGGGTATTTTAATATCAGTTCAGCTGAACTGTGCGAAGGCTGTAGCATAGCAGATGCCTAATCCTTTTACTGCTGCTCTCCCAGCCCATTGACAATCAAGTCCAGCTGAAGCAATAAAAACAGCTCTAACTTTCAGGCCTCAAACAGTACTGATCTAAGTAGGTCTTCAGCTTGCAAAGACAAAATACCCTAACAGGAAAATAAAGCCAACTGTGAAAGTGCAGTGTGTTTATACAGGAAGTGACAACACTCTGTCCTCTTCCCACATATGCTGGGTTATTAGAACCTGTTAGGATGCACAGACATTACTAACAACCACATTCTACTCATACCCTCTCAGTCCAATGGCAGCTCAGTTTAACACATTCTCTCTGCTTGCTTTGACTATTTTTATAGTTTGATATTCCTTTAGCTTCTTACTCTGTGTCTAGTGCCTATGTGGCATTCAAGTGGCAAATACTGTGAAAAGGGTGGGGAGAGGGGATAATTGCCATCATCAGTTACCCCAGCATTAATGTCCCAAAGAATCAAAAAGCAAAGAGAACTTTGCAATGGTGAAAGAAAACTTCTGAAAGCACCAGCCAAACTGGGGAAACAATGCGTTAAGGAATTTCCACAATGCCACCAGCTCCATGCCAGTAGGACTCTGGAAAACAGCTACCTGAAGTCAGCAGGCTAAGCTGATAATAACAGATGAAGGCTGATGAGAAATAACAGAAACAGAACCTAAATTACGAACTTTTTGTTGAGTCTCAGGTTGTTCCTCTTCCCTGCTCTAGGCCTTCTGATTGGCAGCCTCCTACTTTTGCTGAGAGAAGCCCAGCTCGGCTCACTGCTCCAGGCTGAAGGGGGTGGTACATGCCAATGGGAGCAATGCTGAAGGCAGAATGGTGCTGAGGATCACTACACACCCCATCCATCCCGGACAGCCAATGTCAGACCTGCTGCAGGAGCTGGACATCCATCTGCAGCTGAAGAGCATCAGGGCACTTCCAACCACCTTGATCCACAGGAAGCCTGGTGATGGCTTCAGGCAGCTCCCCAGGCAAAGCAAAGCAGTCCCCAAGCACCCCTTCTAATTAAGACTAATGGATTAATTAGACTAAATAAAGCACTGGTACAACCACCAATAAGCAGACACCAATTGGAAACCACAATATTGATGGGAATTTCAAGGGGAAAGATAAAAAAAAGAAAATAAAAAAATAGAATATCTTTTCTTAAAATAGAGTCAAAAACATTCACTGAGCCACTTAGAAATCTAAATGCACAATAACTTAATTTCTCATATTTGGTTTAGTGTTAAGAGTTTGAAATTCAAAAGTTCATGTTTTACCAATTTGTTATTGTTATGTTTTTTTTAAATCTGGCCTGTATCTGGTTAAGTCATTTTAAAAGGACAGAGACAGAAACATCTATGCCAGCTTATAAAAAAAAGAGTCATTTAATATAAACAAAGAAAGGGTAACCATGCAAGGGATAACTCAGTGCTCTTTATTTTAATGGGATACCACTGACCTCCCATCAAACCCTAAAGAGCGGGACATAAGCACCATTGAAATGCTGAAGATGAAGCTTAAACTGTGCCTCAAGTAGTAGAAATGGAGCCAGTCTCTGAACACAAAGATGTTTCCCTAGAAAAGAAATTAATGTTTTAATTGAAAAGTAATGGCCACATAAGCATAATGCTCCAGACCTGGTTTATTATTCCTTGTACTTGTTGCATAGCGTTTTTAAAAAAGAAATTTCCATTACATGAACTTTTCTGTTTCACCCCTTGACCTAGTTGATAATACGTAAGAAAATCACATTGTCACTGTTCGCTCAGTGTACAGCCCTGTCTGACTTAATAATCTTCTGCAAAACAAACCGAGTAGGCTATTATGAAAGACAGCAGGATCCAGTCACCTGGAGCTTCAAAACTAATAAGGACAAGTAAACATAACCTACTTAGAGGAGATACAGAAACAAGCACTGCTCAGAGTGATTACACTTGTCTTGCCTCTATACCTTTATTTTTAATTAAAAAGATAATACTTCAGAAAAATCTGCTCACTTCTTCCAAAACAATCAAGTCTCATGTTACCTATTTAAAAACAGAACTGTAGAATTCATTTAAATTAATTGCTTAGTAGGACTCAAGGCTTATCTCTAGTTCACAGAGTTCAAAAACCTGACAGATTTACCACAAATATATAAGAGACACCTGGTAAAGCTATCCCATACGCACTAAACTTGCAAGAACATAAGTGAGCTTGCTGAATATCTTCCATAGCAAATCACATTGGTTTTTTGAAGCTTGTACCTGAGATTAGCTTAGGACCTGCTGTTTGGAGCTACATTAGCTGAGAAGCACCATGTGTATTACAAGCACAACTGGCAGGGCAAAGAACTGTCGCTGTTTTGGCTACACCTCACCAAAACCTGCTGTTAATCTGTTTTCTCTTGGCACAATAAAAAACAAAGGCTCTAAACAAATGACCTAGACTAATTATTTCACTGCAGGTTTGCAAGCATTCTGTACCAAAGACAAACAAGAAATCTGTCAGGCATAAACAACTGTTTGGAATGCATTTATTTCAGAGTGGGGAGGGGGGCGGGCAGGTTAAGAGAAAACTGCCTCTACATAGACTGTTCCTTTGCAAAACAAAGATTCAGAAGGTCCACTTCTGTCCACAGGAAAGGCAAAGTGCCAGGAAACTTCCTGAGAGCTCCCAGCCTTGACTGGCAGATCTGACCAGGGGTTCATCATACAGTCACATAAAAAGAGCTGCCATTTCCTCCACCTCCTTCCCCTGCTCTCCCAGCCAATCCAGCTCCAGTGTTTTCAATGTTCAAATAGGCCACAGACCCCTTACAGATGAGCTGAACAAGGTGCAGAATTGGTGTGGAAGAAAATCATAGAACCACAGACTGGTTTGAATTGGAAGAGACCCTAAAACTTATCTAGTGCCAACCCCCCGCCATGGACAGATGCCTTCCAAAGCCCCATCCAATCTGGCCTTGAACACTGCCAGGGTTGTGGCAGCCACAGCTTCTCTGGGAAACCTTTGCCAGTGCCTCACCACACTCACAGGGAAGAACTTCTTCCTGGTGCAAATCTCCCTTCTTTCATCTTAAAGCCATTACCCCTTGTCCTGTCACTATAGGCCCCTAGAGAAATCTGGGAGATTTCTCCCAAGGAAAGTCCCTCTCCAGATTTCCAGTTGTCCCCTTTAGGTACTGGAATGCTTCTAAAATGGGACTGGTCTGTGTGTTGGTGAGGTAATGTCACACCTACAGCTGTAAGGGAATGCTAATGTGCCCACTAGTCTGACTTAACAGGGGACCACTGAAAACAGGAGTAGAGAAATACTTCCCTCACAGACAACAACTTCTTACTTATATCTAACCTGAACTTCCCCTCTTCAAGTTTGAACCCATTACCCCTTGCTTGCCCTAGCACTACAGACCCTGATGAAGAGTCACTCTCTGGCATCCTTAACAAGCTCACTCTAAACAACAGGGAGGAAAGTGCTGTCTTGTGTGAGCATTCATTCTATTGACACTTTCTTACCTTTCCAACAACAAAAATAAAGTAACAGGGACACAGCAGGGTACACCAGCTTTAAGCAGATACTGGAATTCTCCCAGACCAATACTGATCAACCTAGTAATGATCTTGGTGTCTTTGAAAGTTTTGTTGCTAAGTTTACATTCACTTCTTCATCCTTCACAGCCTTCCCACTCCCCAGGGAGCTGTTCGAGCTGAAGACACATGGCTCTTCCCTAGAAGCTGGCACCTATCAAACGGATATGACAGTTTGGCCTCTACTAGCATCTGCTTTCTCCTATCACAGCATTTTTTCACTTCTTAGAAATTACAGAAATGCAGGCCTGCACTTTTAACCTTTCAACTAATTTCACTGAGAATATTTTTACTCTTTAGCTTGCAAAGTTATAAGAAGGAAGAGGCTTTTTTCTACATCCATCTGCCATTCAGGAAATGTCATCACTTTGCCACAGCACAGAAAGCATCGTACTGAGGATGTTTCATATCCTCAATTTGCAAGGCTGAATATTTGTTTTTCTTTAATGTTTTGCAATAGAACCTGCCAGGAAAGAACAAAAAATACCAAACTACCAAAACCATATTATCCCAAGAGTGACTATTAGCCAACAGTCACACATGAAATTATAATAGCAAATGGCTTTGTTCAAATTCTGTAACAGTTACTCTGTTAATCTGGGCTGAGAGCGCTGTCTTCTTCACTACTCTATCAAACACAGCCCTTTGCCTGCAATTATTAAGCACATCACAAACCAAAGGCAAATAAAATACATACACAGCAATTTGTGCCAGTAGATCTTTAAAGCAGGATCTGAAGCTCCCACCAGCCTCTTTCTCACAGGTAGCCAGTCAAAACTCAGCGGCGTTTCTCACAAATAGAGAAATTTAGCTGTGATTTTAGACAATTCTTCTGGTGCTTTTTCCTGTTTTATTTCCCCCAACTCCACAACAATGCTTAGCAATCCTCTCAAAAGAAATAATTAGCAACTATCCATTTGCATAATTACTGCTTGAACAAATGAGTTGAGGCTGTTTTCTATAAGAAAGTGCCAGTTACTCCTGCAGAACAGGCAGAAGAAGAGCCTCTACATGCTGGCCTCAAAAGATCAACTCTTCTCAAGAATAACAGTTTCCTGGAAGAAATCACCCAGAGCTAGGGTGCTGTCACTTGGTAGTAATAATCCAACTTTCAAAATTGCATGAAAAATACCTTTGCCACAAAAGTGAAGCCACTGTTTGCACTGTACTAACAGGTGTTTAGACATTACCTGTGACATGGATTGATTCCCATTGTGCCTTCCTTCAAGGTATCTACCCATGATCATGTAGCTGCCTGACAAGGGAAGTTCAAGGAACTTCCCTTTGCGAGGAAAACCAGGTAACTGCCAGAAAACAGGGTGCTTCAGCATGATTTCAATGAATCCTGCAATTCTGTACATTAGGTAGCTGACCTTGAAATCAAATCATAACCCAACCAAACCCTAAAGCATTATTGCCAACATTTGGCAAGGATTTACCTTCCCAGTGAATTTCAGATCAGAGAAGAGCCTGTGATGCTGACATACTCCCAACAACTAAGAGGCCAAAGATCCTTGCAGTAGAACTATCTGTTTCACTTGCTGCACCCAGTGCATCCCACTTTTCTGCAATATACCCTCATGCTAAATCCACTAGGTCAAGTCTGTTTCCTCAGGATGT
The DNA here is from genome assembly GCA_024733675.1 of Psilopsiagon aymara. Classification (NCBI taxonomy): domain Eukaryota; kingdom Metazoa; phylum Chordata; class Aves; order Psittaciformes; family Psittacidae; genus Psilopsiagon; species Psilopsiagon aymara. The sequence goes on along the minus strand of JANRGW010004552.1, from coordinate 36,090 downwards.
TACCACTGGTAGTTGTTCCTCCATTTCTCAAAGAAACAACAGTCCTTGGGTGGTCAGCTTTGACTAACAGAAAAAAAACTTCATATGAACGGCAGGATTTCAACCTGTATGGTCAGAAGTGCACAGTCAGGACTTGCACAACTCTGGCTTCTGGAGCAATTAACATTTCATTTTCACACCAGGATCAGGCTCTGGGGAGCCTCAGCTGAAAGACACTGGTCAGAAAAATAAATAAAAGTGGAGGGGAGGAGATCAAGCATCACATCACAGAGTGAACAGTTACATCCCTAATTCCTGCAAGAATCTCAGTAGTGGACATGAGAGGACTATTTTCCTATTATCCTAAAATTCTAAAAGCTCAGAGGTTCCCCTTTCTTTTCTTGCCTGCCCACTTATTTCACGTTAAAGATACAATGAAAGACAACTACAAATAGAATAGACTCCACATAGAGCCCTAATTCAAATTCAGATCCTACTTTAATTATCATAGCCATCCACAGGACAGGTCTGCCCATGCCCCTCTTCTGCAGATAGGCTTGCCTGAGCAATGGCAAAATCATGCAGCTGTCAACTTCCAAAGCTGGACTTTCAATAATGAAATGACCCATGCCTTTTGCACCCCAGACTGGAGCCAGTTTGGAATGACCTCGCAGACACTCCCAAAGTGAAAAACCTGTCTTTCAAGCTTCATTTGAAAACGTTAAAAGAAAGTCATAATAAAGGACTAACAGGACCTGAAGAGCAGCAGGGAGAAAGAGATGACGAAGAAAATAGCTAAGAAAGAGACTTAACAGCGAAAAAACATACGAAACAAACTTCAAGGCCCACACTGCTTAGATCCTACACCACCAAGGGCGAAAGCTACAGAGCATTAGGCTGGCTGGCAAAGTAGGGCTAGCAGTGCCGTGCTCTGCCAGCCCGCACGGGAGGGCAGTGCGGGGCCAGGGCACCTCCCTCCGTCCATCCCTCCCTCGGCGGGGGCCGCCCCCGAGTGTGTCAGCGCTCCCCCCGGCCCTCAAATCCCGGGGCAGGGAGGGCCCTTCATAAGGCGGCACGGCGGCGGCAGCGCGCCCAGGCCAGCCCAGCCCAGCTCAGCTTAGCTCGCTCCACTCCCCTCCCCTCCTGTCCCGGCGGGATGGAGACGGGCGGGTGCCGCATGGGAACCGCGGAGCCGGGCGCCCCAGCGATGATCACACTGGAGGACCTGGACGGGATGGCGGAGGAGAGCGCCGACTCGGCGTACCACAGCAACGGCAGCAGCCCGGACGAGGAGGCAGCCGAGCGCATGGAGGACGAGGATCAGGAGCGGCTGCTGAGCTACTGGCAGAGCGTGGGCAGGGGGCACCAGGTGGACGTGCCCCGTGGTAAGTGCCGTCCGGGCCGCGCCGCGCTAAACCGCTTACGGCCGCAGCAGCCGGCGGGGCTTTAGTGGTATTAGGGAGGCGGGATTCCTGAGTTTACCGGCAGATACCGTAACCGTCCCCGCTACTCCTGACCTTCAGCCACTGGGTGTCCCCTTCCAGCCCCGCGCGAGACGCTCCTCGGCGGGATCCCGGCGGCCGTTCCGCGGGGCACCGGACGGCAGTGACAGAGCCCCTGCCAGCCTCCCCCATCACTGCAGACCAGGGGGAAGCCTGTCCTCGGGCTGGCACCCTGCTGGTGTTCCCAGAGAGCTGCACGGAAGAGCTGGGGGCAGCGCGAGGCGGCTGGGCACGGCTGGTACAGGCGGATGCGCGATCCCCCCGAGGAGGGCCAGGACTGAGGGAGATGACGATCCCCCCGCAGCTCAGTGCGCTTCCGAGGTATCAAGTCTGAGCAAAGCTTTGCGCAGGGCAATTCGAGAGGCTTTTCTGAGAGAAGCAGATGTAGTAGTAGGAGACTGACCTATTTACACTGAAAATAACTGATGTGAGATTTCAGTCTTAATTAAATATTTAAACGGCTACCTACAAAACCATTCTTCTTAATTTAACATTTAATTACTACCCGAAAAAGCATTAATTATTAAATTGACTACATGCAAAAGCATTCTTAAGAGTATCTCCTGTACCTCTCCAAAAGGCTAGTTCCAAAAGCCAGTCGGACAAGTTGATCTTTGAGGTCCTTTCCAAACTCTATCTATGATTTTATGACTACCGAGTTCTTTAAAGATGGTTGAAATGAAAGCCGGTGCAGAGTAAACAAGTAAAAGGACTGACCTAGCTTTCTGACAGCAAACCTCCCAGGCTTGTCTAATTCAGAAATGGTTTACTTTCAATTTAAGAAAAACTTAATCTGAAAGCCTGTAACCAGTCAGATAACTTACAACAAGCAGCAGAGTAACTGCAAACTTAACTCAGGGGGAGACTTGTGAGTTTGCAAGTTACTTTGTGTCCTGCACAGAAGCAGAGGCCTGTCTTTAGCATCTCCTCTGTTCACTTAAGACCAGGAAGCAGCAAAGCCTTGAGCAACAGACTACTGACTATACACAACCACCGTGAAACAACTGCTACTTATTTTTCTATACCCCAACACAACAAAGAGGGTAAACCCTCCTCTTCAGTCCTGCCTAGAAGTTTTATCTTCTCTTTCTAATGTTCTAACAATGAAAATTAACATCCCATCAGGTACTAAAAGAAAGTCTGAACAGAGTTCTCTGGCTTGCCCTGCTCTGGATGCCCCCTGAGGAGAGGTCTTGGGCTTCCCCACAACAGTGGTGTCATCCCAGCAGTTAGGTACACACCCTAGCAGCTGTGGGTTTGCATGTGACCAGTGCATCAAACCTGACAGCTTCACCTTCTAGGAAAGGAGAGGGGCTCCCAATTTAATGCAGAAATAGACACTAAGCTGCTCCTCAAGAGGAGCTTTGTGTATAAGAAAACCAGATTCCTTCCCACAGAATGATCTGGTATTCCAATACATGAAACAAGGCATTGAAATTCCCAATATCTATTAGACAAGCTCTCAAATCTAGAAACACATCAGAAGTACTATTTTATCACATTTTAGTTACTGTATTATAAAAGGTTTACTTTGTAATGCTAAGTAATCATTACAAAAATCTAAATAGATTTTCCTTCAGCCTCTGTTCAGGGCTGCATGTCAGGAGTTGGCTACATCTCAAGTGAAACTAATCTGGCAAACCCTTAGACTGTTCACATGGTCCATTCTAAATTCAAGTCATCTGTTAATAACTCTGTTTAGCATCCAGTCAGCTGTAGTGTACTTGAACCTCAGGGAACAGAGAGGCAACAGAGTGGACTTTTCAGAGGAGAAATCTTCCCTGGCACTCAGGAGCAGAGAGCTCCTCTGGACTAGTGTGCCTCAAGCAAGCTGCTGGCATCACAGTAAGAAAACACAAGAAATTTACTTGGCTGACGACTGTCTGCCAGTCTGGTAAATGCAGACACACATCCTGTTGCTAAGGTCTGAAGTGCTATATCTCCTGTAGTCTAGTGGTGAAGCCTGCAAAATAGGAACACTGCTAACCATAGCTCCACACTGCCACAGGCTTTTACACTCACTGCATTCAACAGCGTACCTTTCAAAAAGGTGACTTGCTTTGTAGCTTGTTAGCACCTTTTACAGTTAACAGCAACATTGCAAGCATTCTAAAAAAAATAAAGATCTAAGCCATTGGGAGATGTGAACAACAGGTCTCTATATGGCTGCCATTGCAATTTATCGCTGCCAACAGGATCTTAATCCTACAGACTGACTGACCAGCCTATGCCAAACCTTGCAACAAAAAGGTAAAAGAAAACAAAGGGTGCAGAAAGGTATAACCTAACTTTCTTGGCTTGAAAACTCCATTTTATCTACTCTTACTGTACTAGAGGCAGAAAGCATACTACAGTGGCTTCTTCAAAACTTCTTAGCTCTAGTTTCAATAAAAGAACATTCATCAACAAACAAGCTCAGGGAAGTTGCTGCAGGAAGCATGTAGGGAAGGAGCAGAGCCTCCACAGCTGGGTCACTGCACTGAAACCCAGCTGCAAGCCTGCTGCCAAGGTGGGGCTCGAACACACCTCTCCAAGGTGCGGTTCTAGCAGTTCTCTTCAGCATGAAGATTTTGGTTCCCTGCATTATAAAAGCTGTCTCCTCCTCTAGAATCATAAAGTTCTGCGTGAACTTTGTACATTATGTACATTATTAAGGGCACATCTAACAAGTACATCCCACATCAGTCACAGTCCCAGCAGGTCCAATTAGACACCAATTAAGATATACCACAATTTAAATACTGCTCAGTCTTGGTGCTATGAACGTGTCTTGTCAAGCATGCCTCATCTATATAAATCCCTCTGTAAAGATTTGCCTCATTCATAATACCCATAGTAGCAACTGTCAGCACAAGTTTGAAATGTAATTAAATCAAGTCTTTACCTACCTACATGGCTACAACTCCCCTTGCCTTTTTAGTCACGCCAATATTCAAGTTTGCAAGCATGGACTGACAGATGACATGTAACCAAGCAGCTCATTTGCTTTTGGGCAGTATGATGTCAAGTATTTTGTAGGTTAAAGTATTTTAATCCAAATGTTACATGTTGTGCCTGACAGACATGAATTCACCAAACAAAACTCCTGAAAGGACTTTAATTGGTTGTAATCCCCCTATCCCATATATTAATATAGAAGAAAATAGGAAAAATATAACACCCCCCCCAATTTATTGGAAAAGGAATATAAAAACAGAGTTAATTGTTCTAGAATCCTAAAGTGTTTACTAGTTCTCTGCAGAAAACTCAGTGCTGAAGTCTAACCTACTTTCAATTTTCTCTCAGTTATTGCTTACATTATAAAACTTTCCCAAGGGATTAAAAAAAAAAAAAAAAGTTAAGTTTAAAATTAACTGAAGTGCAGCTTTCTCCCCTTTATTAAAAGGATCGTTACTTCTCCATATAGTCTTTAAGCTAAAACCCCTGTACTGGATGCCAGGAGATGTAGGTTTCATTCCCAGCTCAGCTACAGATATACTAAGCAACCAGGTTAATTCTACTGCATCTTAATTCTCCTCTTCTCTGAAGCATGGACAAGCCTCTCTTCCTCCAACATCCTGCCTTTTCCACCGAAAATACTGAGGCAGTTAAAACACCCAAGAGAGAGGCTCTCATTTGATTGAAACTCTCCATGTATGTCCAATATATATCACAGAAACTCACATCCACACTTTCAAACACTACACATAAAGATTCAGATTTCTAATCCTCTACCAAAGTACAGAAATGTCTGCATTACTTCAACTTTGAGCAGACCATATGTGACAGTACATGTCAGACTGCTCTTGAGCCCTTCCTGTTCCGAGGAGCAAGGCACCAGGCAACGGCAAGCATAAGTAGCATGCAAAACAGTGTCCCTATGAGCCAAATAATGTGGCATACCATTTTATCTTTACCAATGCTTTATGGTGACTGTGACTATTTAAGAACTTTGAACTGCTCTATGTTATTCTGTTATGTGCAATGGAACCTGACAAAAAGAACACTGAAACTTGTTTTGCTCTACTCCCACCTTTATACAAGTTAAGCTTCAAATTTTCTAGAATGTTAATATTCATTCTAAGTCAACAGTCTTCTGTCCCTTCCAAACAGAAATAAAACCTTTCATCTAATGTACTTGGTGTCTAATCAGACAGTACATAGGCATAAAACTAATATGCAACAAAGAGCAATTAACACAAATCTACGGTCTAATTTTTTTGTTAAGCATTCATGTATTTTCCTAAAATACAGTTCCTCGATGAAGTGTACATTGAGGAATTTTAACAAGACACTTTTCCACTCCCTCACCAACAGTTTCTGCACTTCAACCCCCCCTCCACACCCTACCTTGACTTCCTGCCCTCCAGTGGAAGCACATCAGGTTCTCCCAGCCCCTTCCATGCTTCATCCTGCCCTAACCAGCTGTGTGGCCCTCCACTGAAGTAACACCAGACAAGTAGTAATGAAATGTACATAATACCAAATGCTGAAGTAAAATACTGGGCATAAAACACCATTTGTAAATGCAAAGTCTCCACAGTAGTATTCCTTTGAACCTGTGAATGACAGCAGCCAACTCAATTTTCTTCTTCATGTGAATGCATATGAATCCAACACTGAAAGTTGCTGAAATGGGCAGCATCATCTGCACAGAGCCAGAAAACCAGTCACTGCCAAAAGCTTCCCATGGATGCCTGTATAACTGCAATAAATGAGGAGTGGGAGAGTGAATCTGTTCCTAACAACACAGAGATAGAAGTCAGTTAACCTTTTCTATTAATATTGAAGAGTAAACTGAAATTGTTACAAAGCCTCCTAAGTTTAGCTAAAAGAAAGAACGGAAAGCATTACATACTTATTTCTCCAGCCTCATGATTAAAATCAGAAATGTTATATTTTTGCAGAAATGGCACAGCCAATTCAGCAGCTGACTAGAAATAACAATCCCCAGGAGAGACAGAGTATTCCATTTACTCTGATCCAGCGCAAAGAAAAGGTACTGCTTCCCTCCCCACCAGAGGTTATGACAGTGTTTTCAGTATGTGTATCTAGCTTCCAAAAGTATGTTTCTTTATAAAGTTACTTTAACCATTTAGGATGTTTAACATCATAAATGCAAAGCATTCTACCTTTCAGGAAAGTCAGAAGATACCCAGGAATTACAGTATTTGGGACATTTTATAAATAATTGAATCAAAAGACACCTCATATTTTGATATTCATGTTTTCTTCATTTAAATCAATGCATTTGCTTCTTTACACATTCATGTTAATAAAACATTAGCAAAAAAGTACTTGAAAAAGATAAATATCTGAATTTAAAACCAAGCATGTACTTTTGCATGATGGATCATAATCAAAGAAAGCAGCAATTTGTCAACCTATCTTACCAAAACAATCTTATCCTCTAATGAGAACAGAAATTGGTGCCCAGCAAACTTTTTACTGCTCAGGAAGTATGCAAACAAGTGCCTATCCTTAAATACATGATAAATCAAGAAAACCTTTACTAACCATGTGTCAAGTTTTCTTGTCACATTTATTTTAAATAAATCCATATAATTCAAATTTATAGATATCTCTATTTGATTGAGTGTATTTAATCTAAACAGTTTGGGACTCCTGACTGTTGCAATTAAGCAGAACAACATTGTAAGTCCAAAAGATGACAGTTCCTTATTTTAAGGGAGAACTGCCTAGAAATCTGTTGAAATAAATTCTGACCAAAATCAAGAGTATCTCCCTACTCAATTTGTGTGAGAAAGGCTTAAAATTCACATCTTCCTTTCAAGATCATTTCACTGACAACTGGAAAAAGATGGAGTTACTCTTGTAAGAGACACATGCTGCATTGGTTTTGGATGCCCATTTATGCCAGCTTGTAGCTTGAAATGAAGCACATGTGAACTAAGTGTAGAACAGTATGCACTTAAGGTAGAGGCTGGCATAGACTTAAAATCATTCTCCTGCTGATCATACACCTTAAGAAGCAGATGTCTTGATGCTGTAAGTTTATTTGTTTGCTCGGGTTTAGATTATTAACTTCAAATAGAAATTATTATCTTACTGTGTTTGCAGCTTGGAGATCTGCTTTATGAAAAACGTCAGTATGGAAAAGCCAAATGGGCTTGTATAAAAATGAAAGAGAAACAGTACGAACAGAGCATATGCCTCGGATTCATGAAGCTGATGAGATACATTTGCGAGCAGAACTCCTCAGGTAATTAGTACCACAATTCTACATTAATGTTAAAATGTTATGTTTATGCACTACCTCCTCCTAGTCCCAGAGACTCTTATTTGCTTTTTCTAAATACTCCATCCTGTTTATTGGGACAGTTCCCTGTAACAGGCTCTGCAGCAGAGCCTGAGCCAAAAGGCTGCTCCCTCTGTGTACAGGCGAGAAGCAAACATCTGCGGGAAACCATTCCTGTTGCTAGGGTATTGTCACCACAACTGTCTGGAAATTGTCACTGGCTATTTCTGTAGGCTGATAGCTATAAATTACGTCTTTGTTATGGAATTTTAGTGGGTTATTTTTCCCAGCAGTGCTGAAATTGCCTATTCTAAGAACATATTCAGAGCATAAGCCAAAATAGACCATAATATTTTACATTCTTCATTTTACTTTATGATTCTCCAATTGTGCGCGTCTGAGTGGACACCGAAAAAGCAGTGGTTGCAGCCTGTTTTTCAGAAAGATAACCCAGTTTTAACTCAAGTACTTTAAAAGAATAGCAAGTCAACCATGTCCTTGATAGCTTATGCCTGCATGACAAATGTGCACCCAGTTTCCAATCTGTTTTAATCTGGTTTCAGCTTCCAGGCATCACTTTTTTCCGTATTCTCCAGTTGATTCAGAAGTTTTGCAACACACAGTGGTTTGTTCTGTAGTAGTACATGTGCTGTAATCAAGTCAAACCTTTATTTTCTTTCCAAGAAACCAGAAATACTGATCACAAAAGCTTTTCCTTAGTTAGGTGTTTCCCCCACTCTCACCATTCTTTTAACACTTTAACATGGATTAAAAGCAATTTTGGCAACAGAATATTGCAGTTTTGTTTTCAAACTGCATACAGAAGCAAAGTTCCCACTTCTAGTCATCACTGCTACTGCACAGGCAAAACAGTCAATCTTCTCCTACAGCTCTGCAAAAATACAGCAACATTTTTCGAAATTGCAAATCCTAAATGAATTCACAAAGCAGCCCTCTTATCTCGCTTCCTATGTTGTTCTTTGTTCCTAAATATTTAAAATGCAACACAAGGTCAGTTTACAAGACAAACACAACCTTCTCCTGAGGGAGAAACAAGTCAAACGCCCTGCCTTACACAAAGACAGGAGAGCTCACAAAATACTACTTTTTATACACACAGGCACACATATTTCCACGTGTAGTTTTTTTACATATATATACACACAAACTACAAGGCATAATAAAAATGCCTGTTTCAAGTTAGAATACACAACTCCATTTTCTAAAACATCTTACTGAATTCCTGTCTGTCTCCTCAGGACTGTACTTGGGGATAACAATACCCATTGTGACCATAGTCCATACAAATGAATCTCAATCCGAGATGAGACAGTCAGTGACAGTAGCATACTACCTGCCAGAACTGCTGCAGGATGAGCCACCTCATCCTTTTGACTCTGACATAATCATTGAAGAGTGGCCTTCTACTATTGTTTATAGTAGGTAAGAAACATTTTAATTTTGTTATAGTAAAATCAGTAAAGAGATGCAGTTTTCAATTTGGACAGGTTACATCTTCTCAGTCAAGTTCTAAAAGCTAACAAGTAGTAAAACTTGGCTTTCAGTAACTGTTAAAAGCTGCCTGCTTTATGAAACAGGGATATTCAGGAATTAATGGTTACCAGCCTACTTGGTAAAACAATGCATCTGTAAATGTGAGCTAAACAGCATGTCAAAACACAGACTACTCTGCATAACTGGGAACAAAGCATCTGAGGTATCACTGAAATTCTAAGAAAAAGCTGTCTGCTGTTCAAGATCAGTAACTGTTAAGTAGTATCATTTGTGAAACATGACTAATTTAGAACAGACATTCCTATACTCTGGAAAAAACTGTGGATTTTAAAAAGAACTTGATATCCAGTTGATTGTTACAGGAGCTTCAGAGGAATCACCAATGAAGACTCTATAATGAGAGAAATAAACCTGTTGGCGGAAATTCTGGAGAACCCTGAGTTATGCTTGCAGGATACATTCATCATTGCAGGATACACAAATCCAGCTGCTGCCAATCGGCACAATGAGATATGGTTCCTTCAGAGACCGTAGTCTCCCATTCCTGATGCTTGTCAGCCACAAAGTTCAGCCCTCATTTACTGGCAGAATCATACAGGTGAATTACAGGAGACTAAATGTCAAACCCTGAAACATTTTATAATGTGTTTTTTTTTAGCCAGGTTAGTAAGGCAATCACTCCAACCTGATAATTCAACAAAGGTAACACCCAAAACACACACACTTTCCCATGCTTGCTTTTACAGTTTTACACTATTTTTATGGAGAACTGTAGCACTCTAGAAGCTAGCTCAGCTTTTTTGTTTGGTTGGGGTTTTTTGTTTTGTTTTTGTTGGGTTTTTTTGTTTTACAAGATAAGGGAGACAGAGACCTCTCTCCTTATCCATTTCTAGTATCCCTAGACTGCTTGTGGCTTGGGACAGTCCTTGGGAGCCCTTAGCCTGCTGTGGGCATCTGGTACTGCAGCAGCTGCACAGAGACCCCGCTGGGGCTGCCCATGGGACACACGTGAAAACCACATGTGTAGGCTCCACTTTGGAAAAAAGAGCATTCAGGTCTTCATTTTAGAAGAGAACTACCAGGTTTAGACCGCTGGGATTAAACCAAGGAGTGAGAGTAGGTCAGTACTGACTGCTTTGAATGTCTTCATCTGTGGAACAGATATTCTTAATGCTTACCTCAAAAAGTATTAAACCAAAGTACTTACAACCTTGAGAAGAGACTGAGGTAGCAGAATAGACCTAATGCTCATTAAAGATTTGATAGCAAAGGTTACAGGTTACCTTAATCACACACTCAGAGCAATCCCACTACTGTATCTGGCATTCTTAAATAGAAAGTGGTTATTCCTAACACTTTGGTTTTCTGAACACTTTCTTCTTGCAATTTTGCTGAATGTTAAAACGCTGCAGCTGAAGTAATCTGTTCAGTATGTTTTGTGTTCTTCTGGCTGTTTCATACTATTAATGTCATAAATAACATGGTATTTCACAGATTCACACATGAAATTCCCAATCTCTGGCATTGACCTGATCCAGCTCTCTGCTGAAGAGAGGCCAGTGCTGCAGGCACAGCAGGCTGCAGAGGGCCTCACAACTTGATTGTGAGCATCTCCAGGAACAAGGAGCCCATAACCTCCCAGGGCCCTGTGCTCCAGTATTTGACCACCCTCACTGTGAGACTCTTTTTTTTGTCTTTGTAATAGCTAATTTTTTTTTGTAATAGCTTGTTTCTTCTACCCTTCATCCATACGGTAATTCTTCAAGTAGACAACTGCTAGTCTAGCAAGTTGAGAGAGAAGCCCACAAAGTCCTACACATATCAGAAGGTCTGAAAGCAGCATTTGTGCTTTGCTGTTCACTATAGTTACAGAACACCTCTTAAACTTTAGAATCAGGGCAGCAAACAGTGTTGCTCTCAGAAAACCTTTCTTAATGTCTCCCCTTGCAGATATGATGGTAGAGTTTAATCTTCACACCTCACAAAAGTAAATATCTTTTTATATAAAAAAGTAAGTATAGCATCAGCATTATTTGCCAATCACAGGATTTAGGCTTTAAATAGAGCTTTTGTGTTCTTCAGTTACAACATACAAAACAGCAACCAGAGCCAGTGTCTGCCAGCCTACAGCAGAATTAACTGGCAAACAAAATTGATTTATGTAGTACTTCTGAGGAAGGTCTCAACAACTTTAAGCCTTCTGGTTCCACAAGGCACTCTGCTGCACAAAACTGGCTTTATGCTTAACCTAAACCCACTGGCAGAGCAGCAGGATCAGAGTGCTGGCTGGCCCTGGCTGAGTACCCCTAAGCCTGACAAAGGTTCCCTCCAGTGGTTGCTGCCCAGAGAGTCCTCAGGGAGACAACAAGGAGAAGGGAGGGCATGGACTGGGATGGAGAGAGAAGAGCCTTAGTTGTAATGCAAACAAACTGAAAGTCTTTGTGGGGAAAGAAAATTATTTTAAAAAAAGCAATCACCATCTTCTTCTGAAAGTCTGCTATCCCTGACTGTCCAGATACCCTGCAGTAGCCCAGCACAAACACTTGTACGGCCACAAATCAACTGGATGTCAAACTGGTGGGGGGAGGAGATCACAAAAAAAATTGTGGGTTTGGGACCTTTCTTATTCCAAACAGAAAGCTCTCAAATCTGGTCTGCCAGGTGACAGCACAAATGCTGTGCCAGCTGCCGCTACATCTAGAAACCACTTCATCTGATGTGCCAATTTAAATGCAAGTCAAAGTATTTCTTTCTTAAGGACAAGGCAATGAAGGTATCTGTCATGTCTTTTATCCCTCTCAATTTGTTCAAGATACAGGATCATAGCTGGGGAAGGGGGAAAAAAAACCTATAAAAAATAATAATTAAAAAAAATAAAATCAGATTTCCTTTTCACTATCTTGAATTATTTCCTGTTTGATTTTTATTTATTTTGCTTTTTATTTATTTTTAACATTTTCTCAGATTATTGGAAATTCCAGACAGTACTGACATGAAAGCTAACAAGTTAATGGAACACAACAAGAAGTTTCTTTAAAACTGATTGCATAGAAAGCCCAGGGGGCCATTAAATAACAGGTTTTGGTTTGCCCTTGCCCCCCCCCCCCGATTTTTATAAGAGCAAACCAGAATGATTTTCACCTTTGACAATATTTTATGGCAAGTTAAAGAGTTTCTGCAATTTGATTGCTTTTGCCAGTTAGAGAAATCTTTTTAATGCTTCTGCACATCAAATATCAAATAGTCACTAAAGTAGTTGAACCACCTCTCACACTGATCCAGTACATACATACAGTACTAGGCTGTATCTAGTTTACATTTTAAGCATGTACTGCAAAAAGCATTTGCTGTATTTTATGCCTCTTTCCAAAGTCATTCTTCACCTAAATACTGCTTTGACTCAGCTACTTACAGGTATGTTATAGATAAATTCTTGTTACTCAAATATAAAAATAAGGTATTTATCTGAATGTGCTGATATCCTAACTGCAGCAAACTGTTCAATGTTGTTTTATGTAAAACTGTGAATTTCAAGATAGTATTTATTTTGACTTATGTTAGATGGCTTCTGCTGCTGACAAAGAACCAATCTCAAGTTTGAAGATACACTTTATGGCTATGAAACATTGTACCAACTTCTGTAAGGGGCCCTCATAAGCAGGGACACAATGAATTGCAGCTTCTAACTGATACACAATAAAGTTTACTTAACAGTTAATCCAGTGACTGTCAAGGAAAAGTTACTATTACTCAAAAACAGCATTTCAGGAAGTTTGAAAACGTCATGTCAAGTATGATTACCTAACTCCTGTTATCAGTGTAGGTCTTGTTACCCACCTGTGGCTGTACTTTGTAAGCCATTAGTTACTGGATTGTCATTTTTAATTTGAAGTTACTAGATTGCCACCATTCAAAAGAGACAATAGAACAGAATTCACCCATATTTTTTGAAGACTAAATGATCTAGCCTTAACAGACAAATGTTGTCCTGCATACTGTGTATTGTTCAAACAAGCTTAGTGCCTAAAAAGTTTATTCCAGCTATTGTGATACTCAGGGCCTTGCTTATTGTATGTATACAAATATAAATGTGTTTCTTATGGCATTGTTGTGTTCTGCTGTTTTACACTGTCCTCCTTTTTCACTGGTATGTCATCTTGTTTACTGTTACTGTTTGTCGAAATTAAAGATAATGATCTTATTGTGCAGAGTACACCTAGCTTTCATTTTTGTAAGACACACAAGTATATGTCTTTCCTTTGAATAGCAGCAGTCACAAATTGCTACTTTTATTTTACAAAAGCTGCTTAAGCCCCAAATTTGAAATAGTCACTCTGAGACCCCCCCAACTTTAAAAGCCCCATACATTCTTTGAAACAAAGATGTACAGTTGGAGCTATGAATTTACATGCTGTAGCCAGCAGGACTGCTAGCAAACTTGCTACTCCTCACTGCAGAAGACATCTGCAACCCCATTTTTGTGAAGCATCAAGCACAGCCTCCCACAGTCCTTTCTGTAGCACAGACTGGTTTCAGAATCACAGAGAAACAAAGCAGTACTGAAAGTGTGATATACATAATTGAATTTTCTCCGAGATCCTGATCCCATTCAGAACATGTTTCACAGCTGATTCTTTTGGCAAGGGACAAGGATAATGCAACATTACTTGATGGATATGTAACTTAAGTGCAGGGCGTGGCCTAGGTCCACCCTTGTGTGGCAGGAAACTGCACAACTACAGAAACACCTCTGCAGAAACTGAAGTACAGAAGCCACTTTGCTGAGGTCTCTAAGACTAAGGCTTGGCTTACTCGCAAAAACTGGGAAAGGCGGGGACACCATCTTTTGACACCCTCTGTGCTGTCAAAAGTTGTATTTTCTAGGTAAAGCAGTAGCAATACGAATGTAAATACCAGATCAAAGAAAGGAAATAGAAAGCACTGAAGCCACAATGACAATTTAGTCAGCATCTGTCTATACTCCTCAATTACACCAGCTTAGCCAAACCTACCTGCTTATTTCAGCATAAATCTCACAGAGCATAAAACACCTCAAATGAAATCCCTACACACAGTACAAGCCTTCAGAGGCACCTACAGTGATAAAAACTATCTTTAAAGTTTTTGCTATCATATCAGTGGAACTTCCTCATTTAAATACACCCTCAGATTACTGGTTTGAAAACAGCTGACCTAAAGCAATCTAGAAAATGAACAGACAAGTTTGCCCTTCAATGATCTTCATAAATCACACCAAAATCATTTAACTAAAAGCATACTCCAAGGTGGCTGTCTGATACTAACCTAAGCCTAGTTCTTTTTTTTTTTTTTTTTTAATGTTTCTTACAACAACAACAAAAATACCCCAAACATAAATTTTGAACTTTTCAAAGCAGTACCTTATGTAGCACCATCTGTCTACCAATACCTTACTAAGATAACACAGACCATTAAGTCATCAATGACTAGCCAACAGCTCTAGCCCCTGCTAATCTGTCCTAAAGTTGGACATTACTGACTGGTAAAAAATTAAAAATTAATCTCAAGAGAAAATAAAAACCCAAGAGCAAAACAAACAAATAAATCAAGGAGAACTAAGTACCCTTACAGGTGAATTAAAGCTCTAAAGAATATTCTTAATTGGAGAAAATGCTTCAGTCAGTGTACAGTTTTCATGGCTATTCTCAACATCTTAATCAGCCAAATTGAGAACAGTTTAGGTCTCATTTTAATTTTGAAAGGACTCCTGAAAGAGGATGAGAAAGCTAATTCTACTGCAAGTTTTCCACCAGAACTTTTTAAAATTACTGCAAGGTAATAGGTATCACTGGTACAAAGTGAAACAACAGCTGCTGTAGTTGAAATAATGGGTTTTTTTCTTTGCCTTATAATCAAAGGTGAATTGCCTAAGAAAGTATTACCTTTAAAAGTTATTGCTAGTCTAAACAGAGATGTTAAAATAGGATGGGAAATTATATCTCTAAAGACACTGCCCATTTAACAACAAAAGAAGTGCAACAACTCACCTGGATATAAGCATTCTGAATTCCTACCAATTCTTCACCAAGTGGAACAACAATTTTCTCAACTTGCCGCTCATGAGAATAAGGCTGAATCTCTGGAGAATCTTCAGCACAAAGCTCTATCTGAGCAATGAGTAAGTTGGAAATAACTTGCTGCACAGCCTGTTTGGGAAGCCACAGAAAAAAAGACCATATTTGCTAAACACTCCAACAATGCATGTTAGTATCGTAGGAAAGCAATTACTACCATATTTTAGTAGGCCTTAAATACAATTGTAAGGAAAAGGTAGCTACTACCTACAGATGGAAATATTACATTTATTTTTACTCAATACCTCTCACCAAACAGAATACAAAAGCCATTTTGCATTGAGAGTATGTTATTTTGGTTCAAGTAGGTTTGTATTCTCAAAAAGGTACTATTCCCTTTTAGAAAAGTGAGGAAATAAATAAAGCCTACAATATGAAAAGGAAACCCATAACAACTAGCAGCTTGTAAAGAGATTCAGTTTCTATGTGGATTTCTAACAGACTTCCACATCCCTCAGTTTAATACTAACTGGTATCAGACATGGCTTCTACTGAAACTTTTTTATTTCAACAATGCAAGTAGGTCTGACTCACCTTTGTGTCACTGCCTGGTGTGGCACTTAGGGCCAAGATCCGAAACTGATTTGTGTATTTGCTTAGCTCCCTTACAACCTAAGAAAGGGAAAGTTGCTGTCAATATCCTTAGAGGAGATTATTGGCCTATACAAACTATACCAATGAAAACACCCACAAACTAGAAAAAAATAACCAAATATTCTAAATAGTATACATCTAAAGTCAAAAGGGAAGCAGAAAGTGTTCAATTTACAACTATTTTATCCAAGTACAGTTAATCTTGATGAAGCGTGTTACCCCAGTCTCATTCAGCAGAACAACTCTGGTAAGTCACGAAATTATTTTTCACATATTTCACAAAAAGATTAACAGCATGCTGACTCACCACCATGCCAACCAGCATTCAGTTGAGTCTCACTTGAAAATGTTGCATTAGCAGTTGGGAAAATAGTTAAATACACCTTGGACCTCCCATGTTCTTGCTCTATAACCCTCCCCACGACCAGAACTGGGACAAGTACAATAGCTGCTGAGCATTCAAGACAACATATTTCCTTCCTATTTAATGTTCTCATATAGCTGAACTCTGACAGTGGCACTAGTGAACAGCATGCCCCCTGACCAGCCACCTGTGTGACACAGGTCATGGAAAAACCAGTTACAAATAATGCAACACAGCATAAAAGATACAGAGAAGAAGTGAGCAGAGACTAAGGAAGAATTCAATTTGTGCCAATAGTTCTGCCAAAAATCATGCAAACACACAGATAAAGCAGAGAACAAAGCCTGTCAACTTCATAGCCATGAGGACTGACAAGGGCGGACAGAAGATTTTACTCACCTATAGCCAAGACAGCACAAAAACTAATGAATAGAAGTCTTGGCTCTGTATTATAGGATGATTTACATAACAGTAAAGTATTTACAAAAATACATATATTATTTTGAAGCAAAATAACCTATAAACTTAAATTATTTGAAAATTAAAATGCCATAGTTCTGAAAAATGATATAAGAAAATTGCAATGCTGTCAAACTCAAAATTTTCCACCATGCAAAGTTAGACAAGCACTAAAAACCTGCATTACCTGACAGTAGGCGTGATTTCCAAGGGCTTTGTGGGCTTCATCAATAACCAAACATTTAACCTCTACAGCAGGACATGTCCCACGAGAAAGATCATTCACCATTATTTGAGGCGTAAGGAAAAAGACTCTCTTAGCAGTCCATAGGTCCCTCCGACTAAGAGCCTGGGTACCTCCTGGAAATTAAAGAAATTACATTAACAAACAGTTCTGCTGAGATCAAGCCATGGCCTGAGAGGACAGCAGAAGGCTGACAGGGCTGGCAGACACGTCAGCTCTAGGAAATACGCGCTTTTTTTAAATATCATGTGTCTTGATGCTAGTCCTATTTTCAGGGGGGAAAAAAAAAAAAAAAAAAGATGGATACAATGACTAGGATTTTTTTTTTTTTTTTTAAATTAAAGCATGAAATTCAGAATGACAGAAAACAAGGCAAGAAAGCTCAAGCTGCTCCACAGGCACCTGCAGCCTTATACCTGATCTACACCACCTTCGAGAAAGGTTTGTAATCAGTTCTAAGTAATGTAAAGTCTGGTGGCTTTGTAACGGAAAATAACTGAGACCCTTGAAGGTAGTTGATACAGTTTCAGGTCCTTAGGACCTCAGTGTAAAAAATGTAGAAAAAAAAAGGATCTCAGGACTGGGAGCACCTGGGACTAGCAGATATGCAGGACGGGAGCAGTGAAACTAGCTGCTCCACAGAAGGACAGGATGACTGCTATGTCTGTAATGTTAATTAAGCTGGAGCTCCAAAGACTTTCAGCAGTTATGAAGATTGTAAACGACTCTCAAACACCACCATCACACTTCTGTATACATACGGGAAACTTTCTGGAAATTCATGTGTAGCCTCATGAATACGTATGTATGCCCAGTGAATGTATATTGTGTGGCAACAGGAGGAGACATGCTAGGAGCAGCTATCCCCAGTGTCCCCCGGCGCTGCAGTAAATACCTGCTGGTCAACTTAAGAATGTTGGCGAGCTTGTTCCCGGAGTTTTCTCCGGATCCCCATGAAGGTGATTACTTCACTAAGCAATAAACTGCAGTGCGTGGTGTTTGCAAAAAACTTTAGGAAAAAAAAAAAAAAAAGCCATTCTTCTTAGGCTTAAGTTTCATAGAAAGCGTTATTTCCTGCACAGACATTCACACCTCTGCGCAAGGTACTGCGAAACACAGAGCGGCACCAGAGCCCCAGAAAACACGTTCCAACGCTTCATCATGTTTGTGATAGTAACCTGGATCTTCAACTGTTGCAAAGCCTAAAGTTAACGCCTTAAAAATCTCCTTAAACTATAAAAAAAAAAAAAAAAAAAAAACAAAAAAAAAAAACCAAAAACAACAACAACAACAAAACCAAACAAACAAAAAAAACCTGCGTCCCTCTACCGGGGCTTTTCACACTTCATTTTCTTGCCTCTAAGCTAAGAGGCCTCGATGTTTACGGCCTCTCCAAGGACGCAGCTCCCCGGAGCAAGCCCGTCCTGGTCCCTGCTGCCGCCCTACCTGTCATCTCGGCCATGTGCCGTGCCGGGATGCCCATAACGCTGGCGCAGGCCTCCATCTGCTGAGCCACCAACGGCTTGGTAGGGGCGAGAAACAGCACCTTGCCGGAGGGGAACCAGCGGTAGAAATTGTACATGACGACGGCGGCCACGAAGGTCTTACCCAGCCCGGTAGGCAGACAGACCAGCGTGTTCCCCAGCAAGGCGGCGCGGGCCATGCGCACCTGGTAGCCGCGCACTGGGTAGTTAGTGGGATAGATCCAAATGGAACCCGAGGCAGCACAGAAACCCGCCAGTGGGCTAGGGTCCGTGTCCGCCACCGCGGCCGCCGCCAACAGTAGGTCATCATCTGCATCTGCTGCTTCCTCCTCTTCTTTCTTCTTCTTACCCGGCGCCTTCCCGCCCGCCGCCCACCAGGCCTGAGGTAAAGTGCACTGCCGCCCTCCACTCATCCTCCCTCAGGGCACCGCCGCGCGGAGCGGCTCCCACCCGCTCTGAGGTAACGCTCGCTGAGGCACGACACCCGCCATCTTCTGAGCGCTGCCGCTTGAAAACCCCGCGGGAGCCACCACAGAGACACAAAGAGGAGGAATGGAAGGCAGGGAACCGAGAGCCAAGCTTCCTCCCGGCCCTCGGCCCGCCTCTTGCCCGTGCGGCCTCTCCCGCGCGGATGACGGGAACGTTGGGCGGTGCTTTGAGGGGGGAGGCGGTGGCGGGCGTGAAAATGGCGGCGGCGGCGACGAGTCCGGCGCAGCCCTGGAGCACTGAGGAGCTGCGGAGCGAGTCGCTGCCTAAGAAGGATATCATCAAGTTCCTTCAGGAGCATGCAGCCCAGGCGGTATGGGTGAGAAAGGGGGTTGGTGGGGGTGGGTATGCGTGCAGGGTTGCCCCTCCGCTGCTCACAGGCATGTGTTGCAGTTCCTGGCGGAGCACAAGCTGTTGGGGCAGGTGAAGAACGTGGCGAAGACGGCGAATAAGGAGCAGCTTATCGCGGCCTACACGCAGCTTTTCAACACGCAGGTACGGGGCCGCGGCGGCGGGACTGGGGCCAGGGCTCGGGCGGTGCGTGACGGTTGCCGCTCCTCTTCATCTCTTCTAGCGGTTCAAGGGCACGAACGGTGCGGAGAAGGCGGCGGAGAAGGCAAAACCCATTAAGGCGGAGGAAGCCAAGGGGAAAGCAGCGAAGCCTGAAGAGGCCGTGGAAGAGGTCGGTGCGGCACCTTTGCCTCGTGTTGCTCTGGGGATTGCGTGGGGCAGCCAAACCATCCGGGTTTTCAAAAACCTGGTTACAGCAAGAAGTCTGGTGTTTGTGCCGTACCGTAGCCTTGTAAACCTTCTGTGGCATGAATTAGCAATGGGCCCTTCTCCTAGATGTGCATTTCTCCCAGAGCTTCAGTCTTTGCTGAAAACTCTGCCAATGCTGCTATATTTTTTCCCAAATATTACTGTCCCATAGTAGTACCTTAACGTGCCGTTTGGTAATATTGCCTCATTTGGTGCCTCAACTAAGTGGTGGTTCAGTCTTGAGTATGGTTGGTTTCAGCCTAGTTAATGCAGCAGTCATAACTGTTTTCACAAACTTAGGGGCTGCCAAAGTATACAAAATCAATTTTAAAGAAGGGTGATAAGACCAACTTCCCAAAGAAAGGAGACACTGTTCACTGCTGGTATACAGGAAAGCTACAGGATGGAACAGTCTTCGATACCAATATTCAAACAAGTAAGGTCATATATATACTGTTTGGCTTTTGCTATAAATGCATGCAGAGGAAATTAGCCATTAAGCGTCCTTGGGCAGTTATTTGCTTCTGAAAGGCAAAAGGGTGGGTGGTGGGAGTCCTGATGAGCTGCTTTTACCATCATCCTGTTGAGCTGAGTGGGGCTGTTCCTGCAGCCACTCCTCATTTTCCATGAGGCAAATGCAGGGCAGTATTTTGGGACTGGCTGGTGTCAAGTGACACTGCTGCATCTTGCGAGACCTCGGGCTTGGCATTCTCCAGGCCACAGATAATGTGAAATGCACAGATATAATCAGAGGAAAGACGATTCCTGCTTGGGGAACTTCTCTTACCTGTGGAACTTAACCACCAGCAGCGTAATTACCTTCTCAAAATAGCTACATCATGGTGTACTCCTGTAATAAACCCTTAAACAGGGAGGCACTGTAACAAGAGTGATATGAGACAGTACAGTGATTTGAAGTAGTCTGCGGAGAAGTCTGCTGGTATTTTTGTAACAGTTTGTAGATCAGAGGATTAAAGGGATACGAAATCCTGCAATACTAGAAGTGCTTTTGCAGCAGTGATATGCAACAATGAGTGGAACAGCAGGGCTATCACTGGAACACTTGAGTCATTGCACGTTGTATAATGTTGTATGTTCCCTGTAGGGTTATTTTTGCTTCACTAATGTGTTTATGACTTGTATCATCAATTTCAGTAATTCACAAATGAGTCTTTGAGGTTCGCCAGATCAGTATCTGAAAGATGCTCAACATTAGCTCTTGGTGCAACTTCAACATTTAATAATGTTTTTAGTGCGCAGCACTACATTTTCCCCTAAATATCCAATAATGGGCTAAAAATAGTATTATAATTAGGTACTTGTATAAAGCATGATCATAACACTAATTTTAGACAGAAGTAGAGTGTTGCTGGTGTGATGTTAAAGCAAATGGATGTAAAACTGTCTTTCAGGTTCAAAGAAGAAAAAAGCAGCTAAGCCTTTAAGTTTCAAAGTTGGCGTAGGAAAAGTAATCAGAGGTGTAAGTAAAACATTAATGACTCCCTCAGAATCCCCTAAGTTTTAATTCTGCAAAATTTATAATCAGGCTGCACATTTTGAGCTGCTGTCTGATTCTGGTGGAGGTAAAAGGCAAGTTGAAAGCTTGCTGACCACATAATATCTATTGTTTACGGGTGCTTTCATCCGTCAGCAGTGTCACTGCTCTCACAAAGTGATGCATGGGGAGCAGTATAACATGTTCTCAGTACAAGCACAGTCTCTTGCACATGCCTGCAGTGCTTTGCAAAACAGAAAAGATTGCAGGTTCCTGGGTGTCTGTCAGTATGCATTCCTAGAGTCATAGAATCATAGAAAGGTTTGAGTTGGAAGGGACCTTAAAGATCACCTAGTTCCACCCCCATGCCATGGGCAGGGACACCTTCCACTAGACCAGGTTGCTCAAAGCCCATCTAACCTGCCCTTGAACACTTGTCAGGGACAGGGCAGCTTCTCTGGGCAACCTGTGCCAGGGCCCCACCACCACCACAGTAAAGAACTTCTTCCAATTACCTTATCTGAATCTCCCCTCCATCATTTTAAAGCCATTCTCCCGTGTCCTGTCTCTAAAGGCTCTTGTAAAAAGCTTCTCTCCAGATTTCATGGCAGCCCTTTTAGACACTGGAAGCTGCTCCAGTGTCTCCCCAGAGCCTTTTCCAGGCTGAACAGCCCCAGATCTCTTGGCCTTTCTCATTGTGTGCTTTAGTCTGTCAGAATATTGTTTCTTCTCATTGTTTTTTCTGTATTTGCCTCAGGGCCTCTTCACACTTGGTTCAGTTCCTCCCTTAACTCTGAACTGAATGTTGAAACTCCAAACTCTGGTTGCTGTTGTGTATTGAAATGAGTTGCAGTTTTGATGCAACTCCTCTGCCGTGGCCAGCACTAAGTGCTGAAGCAGCACAGGTAGAAGCTGCATGAGGAGGTGTATCTAGGTAGACCAAATGCACTCAGTAGAAGAATCGAGTGTTTTGCATATCCTGTTAGCTTACAACTTGAAGTCACAGACACTGGTGTGAACTTACTGTGTCCAGGAGGTTCTGGCTTATGTGCAAAGCAAATGAGATGCTTAACTCTGGCAGCAGCTGCTGTGTGGTGAAATCAGTGTGTGTGCACAAAGGTAAGGACACAGGAAGGATCTTGTACTTACCTGACTTTAAAAAACAAAACAAACACAACCCAACATAATCTTCCATGTTGCTGCTGGGCAGGGAAGAGGCCTTTATCGGTGACAGGAGTGTACTGGCAGGGGGAAATGTCCCTGGCCTTGTGGCCAGCACTGCAGCAGCAGTTGCCTAGGTTTTTCTTCAGTCCTTTGGCATAGTACTTCTGTGCTTGTGTAGGTGCCTGCTACCTTCTTTCAGCTGTTGTCAGACATGGGCAGCAACTGTTGTGAAATGCTGATACGGTCCACTTTGAATACTGGCTTTGGGCAGCCACGCGTGAGTCACAGAGAGTGACAACCACAGAAATGAAACCAGTCTTTATGGGGAAACATGGGGCACAGAGACAAGCCCCCTTAGTATTGTGTGCATGGTGGTCTGCTGGGAAATGCATTCTGAAACTGGGAATACTTCCCTAGCAACTAGCATCATCATGACAATGTAAAGGTATGAATAAATGGAATGTGAAACTGCCCAACAGTACATACTGGGGTTTGCTAGAGGGTTGCAGAGAACAGTGTAGTGCTACATGAGTTATGTGTGAGCAAATTGGAAGAACACATAGGATATGGTGGTTCTGTGGTTGGTCTGAGCTTGTTCTGTTTTTGTTTTTCAGTGGGATGAAGCTCTCTTAACAATGAGTAAAGGAGAGAAGGCTCAGCTGGAGATTGAACCAGAGTGGGCATATGGCAAGAAAGGCCAGCCTGATGCCAAGTATCCTTCCACAGCCAATTACCCATTGATAACTTGAGAATGCTTGGTGGAGTCAAGTACTTTACAGAGATACAGTCATCACATACACTTGTTACTTGTAGTAGGCTCAGAATGTTAACAGCCTGAAGAAACTCCATGTGCTTAACAGATGGGGAGGAACAGGCCTGTAGAGAGCCCTGCAGAGGAGAAGGTGCTGCTCACCAGCAGTTCCACCCTAGAAGTGAAGACAACACTCAGGCAGCTCAGGTGAGACTCAGGTGCTCCTCTTTGGAGGAACAGGAATAAGGAGCAGCATAGCCTCATGAACTGGGACTGCACATCTCACAACAGCTCACATCAGACAGCAGCTGTGGTTCTGTAAGGATTCCACAGTGTTAGACCTTACCATGAGGTGGTAAGTCATTCCCCAGTGAGTGATGCCTATAGAGGGGGCAGGGTGTGAGGTTGTTTTTAAGCTTCCTTAATGTCTGCAAACAGGATTCCACCAAATGCAAAGCTTTTCTTTGAGGTAGAATTGGTGGATATAGAATGAAACGAAGCATTTCCTTTGCTGCTGGGAACCTGTTTACGATCAAGAAAGCTTTTGTCAGTGCTCTTGCGACTCCCGGATACAGTTACAGCTGTGGCCTTGTACTTGAAATCATGTTTGTTGTCCCTGCCCCAATGCTGTACAGTAACTTACCACTAAAGAAAACATAGTTTGTACATGCATGTGCCTTCACGTTTTTGTGTGTATGTTCACCTTATAACTTCCTTTTGTTACTTGGGAGGGGGGATTTCCACAGACCTCCACCAAACTGTTACAGGACAAGCAGTCCTACCTCAGACTGCCACGTGTGGTTTTATTATCCCTCCTGGGGCTGCCCAGTCTGTTACAGAGGAGGATGTGCTTCAACACCCTGCTTAGGCCTTCAGCCATACACTTCTCCTCCACTTTGGTGAAGCTGCTGCACTTTACAGAAGCACTTGGCCAATGATTTTTGTTAACCTAAATAAGAAGGAAATATTTACATTCATATCCCAGGCATTCCACTGCCACAGGCAGTTGTTTGAACAGGAGAGGGGTGGAAGGGAGACTCCAGTGTTCTTACTCCTGGCTTGAATGAGGCAATCCAAGAAAGCTCAGGACTACTGAATTCCTTGCTTTTATTATAAAAATGGGAATGATCACTTTGATCAAAATGAAAAAAAGTTTGCTCGCATTGTGTACATGAAAAACTCTAAATACAAAAATCATCCCAAACACAGTTTTTTAAAAAAGAATGCAACATCATTTGCACTGCATTTTAATTGTTGACCCCTACATGGAATAGAAAATACGTACCACAGCTTGTAAAGGCTGCCAGTGTCATCGGAGTTTCAATCTTAACACCACAAAGAAAGCAGTTGGGGTTGGCTCATGGGCACGGAGAAGATGTCATGATAGAAGCAGGTTGTGACGTGGCTGGAGAGCAGAGCAGGAGAGGAACGCTGTGCACCTGAGCTGCGCATCCTGCAGCAGCTGGGGTGGCACAATGGCTTTGGGGGAAACCCAACCAAAGCAAAACCCCTACAGCTTTACTGGTTAAATCCACAGCAACGTCCTGAGACCAAAAAAACTCTTTAGATACTTCCATAAATTAGTGCAGGGAATTAAAAAAACAAATGCATTTATAGTAAACTAGAGTTGTACAGAGATACCATTTATCAGTTACCAGCACACAGATCTTGCTTCACACATACCCTGGGAACACCAGTTCATTTCACATGCAGAAGACCAAAAAGCAGGTATTACAACAGTTCTTTCATATCCCTAATTTAGAAAAATATAATTTCTTTGTATTCCGTCTTTGTTGAAACTGCAGCACTCACTCTTCGGATCAAGTCGCATGATAGTACTGTCCATAATTCCACGCGTTCTGGTAATTGTACTAGAAGAAAAACCCCAAGAATGGGATAGTGTAAGTCAGAGTACCCATGCTCCAAGCAGAATGCCCATTGAGCAGCTGGCTGCCATTCCAGAATGGAATGTTACATTGTAGTGGCCAGCATGGTCACCATGTCACAGCCACCATAGCCAGGTCTCTCCACTGAGGTCCTGCATGCAGGCTGGCGTAGAAAGCAGAAGGAACACCCAGGGGTACTCCCCTGCAGCACAAGGCCCATCAACTCCTGACCACCCTGACCCCCCCCCCGCTGCAAGGCATCTTTGTGAAACAAGTGGCTACAGTCACAAGGCCAGGGCCAGACTTGTACCTAGGGCCAGCATGGAGGCAGTACTGCTGTCCCTCATGGTTTTAAACACTTAATAAAGACTAACATGATGAGTCTTCCAGTATAGAAGGCAGGGGCTCCCTCTTGTTCCTCAGATATCGCCCCTGGTACCTGCTCTGCAGCTCCATGTCACTTCCCTTTCAACAAAAAAAGGAGGGAAAAAGAGCAGGTGGCAAGGGAAGCAGGAATAGCCTGTGTTCTAGCTCCATGTCCCCCATCACAGCATGCCCCTCGGGGTGGGAGCAGCTGAAGTACACCAACACCACTCCCACACACTGAACCCAGCTGTCTGCAGGCACCAGATCCCCTAACCAATACTGTTCCCATGGCTACACTACCATGAGCTGCATATAGGCAGCGCAGCCTTCTAGGGGCAGCATGAACACATGCCTCTACTATTCTCAAGCAAACTGTAAAATGCACAGCAGACAGTGATGGAGTTACTGTCCCAACCACAGGACACAGACCATCAGCACTATCAGCCTGCCATTCCCACCATTCTGAGCTTGGAAACTTGCATCATTTTTCCTGGCCAAGAGAGGGACAGTCTTCCCATGCTGAGGGAGTGAGGCACCTTTCAGTGCCTGACTTGGAAAGAACATTTAACCTTGACACAGGCAATTTTAAATCACAGTTACACAATGGCTTGGTCACATCCCACCTGCAAATGCTGTTCTCACCGGCTTGGCAGGCTCCTTACAGCCTGAAGAACTCTTCATTAAAATGCTTGAGAAAATGCTTCAGTCAGACCCTCAGTTACTCATAACCCCAAAGAATAAACATTACAAGCCTGTGTTGCTCTCATCCCAGCTGACAGGGCACCAGCACCCACCTTTACCTTGCGCAGAAAAATAAAGCTCTACAGCCTGCCCCTTGGACAAAACCAGACTACCAGTCCAGAAGGAAGCAGAGCACATGCTAGAGGTTGCTGCTGCCACAAGAGGAGGAAGCCAAGGTACACTATTACCAATTCCCTCTTTAAGCCCCTTAAGAGGACAAAACTGAATGTCATTCAAGAGCAGACCTACGGCCCAAGCTGTTGAACAGACACTGTACCAGTGCATTGGAACCCATACCAAGACGTTATGGGAACTACTAGTTGAAGAAGTTAACTACCAAAACACACAGTAGACTGGAATCCCAAAGTGAGTTTCCTGGACAAAGCATTTTGCCCTCAACCAGCAATGTCCATAACAGCTGTAATGCACACCTTCATGTGAAGAGCTGGCACCAAGCTGTTCCTCCTGCTGCACAAGGAGAAATACCTTACACTTGTGTAACAGGCTACAGGGGAATCAACAAAAACAGGAGCTAAATTAATACTCCAAGCTTCTGATGCTGAGCCACAGTCACAGGGGAAAGCACAACACATGTGCATACAGAACATGCACACTGAGCAGAGTATCCAAAGCATGCACCCACCTGGTACCAGGCATTGTAGTTATACGCTGCCTGATTGACTTGCATGTCTCCATCCATCATCTGTGCAGATGCCAGGGTTGGGTCATCTGTTAGCATTTTCTTTTCATCTGGCTCCTCTGACCTGTGAAGTTAATACACACTTATAAATAGCACCTTAGCTTAAATGCTAAGCTTCTGTGTGAGAAATGTTGGAATGGATGAAGTTAAGCAGTATTTTCAGTTGTGGTGCCCTGTCCAAACAGGGAAGCAGAATTTGATTTAGAGAAAGACAGACGTATATTGTGCTTCAGAACAATAGTCTGGGGTTTTAATTGTTCTGGTGAGTCAAATGGGACAGCAGAAGCATGTTTCTGCTTAAAGATTGAGTTACTTTCCCAATATTGTTTAGCTTTCCTGAGAAACAATTCAGAAAGTTACTTTCCAATAAATCCATTTCCAAATATTGAAGCCAACAGTACAGCCCTATTTAGTGTATTTTAAGTTATTAAAGAAACACAGTGGGTTTGCTCTTGCAAGCAGTAGCTTTAAAGCTAAAAAAAAAAACCAAACATGTGTGTGTATACATATATATCATAGACTAAAGAAAAATACTGCTTCCAGGATTGTTCTCTGAACTATTTTTCAAGCGTTTCCAAAGTGCTCTGTACCAGCTACAGCCCAGTGTAGCCCATGTTCCAGCTACCCTGGACTGCATCAGCTATCAAGCCAGATTACACCCCAGGTGAGCAGACTGCCTACCCGTTCTCCGCTCTCCTTTTCAAAGAATCCTGCTCCTTGAGAAGGGCCTGATGCTCGTCATAGGCATCCAGAAGCCTAATGAGGCAAAAAGGAACAGAGCTTTGCTCACCATTTTCATGTAAACATTTAAACCATTTTAAAACATCTACTTGAAGCTGTAAAAACACAAAACAACTCTAAACCAAACTGAATCATAATCAACTCTTTATCAGTGATCCACCACAGAGATGCAAAAGCCAAAAACCTCAGTCTGACACCCCAATACATAGTGAAGTATTTTCTGTTAGCGCAGAAATCCCCAACTTGCTCGGCTTTTATCACACTTCATGCCATTTTTATAAAGTTCGCTTTTATAATGAAATTTTCTTAAACTTATTTGTGATACAGCTGCCCCTTCCAGCACCTGTATTCCCTCAGGTGCATGTTGATGCCATCCACAGTAGAACCGAGATTTAGCAATAAACATTTCTTTAAATACTGGAAGCTAGTATCACACAAAATTATTACAATTCCAAAGCAGCACCTGTAGCCTTTTGCCAAACAACATGGGAAGAATGTGTATTCTGTGCACCACAAAAGACTGCTAGCTAAAATTCCCCCTAACAGCAAAATATCATTTCCCAAAATAGGAAATACAATTTAATCTGCTGCACACCAATTTATGAAAACTGCTGCTTCTGTTAGTATTTCTCTTGGTGGAAACAGTTTCTTGTGTTTATTCTGAGCTCTAGTACTATTTGGGAACTGAAAACTTCATTTTGTTCATCTACGCAGGATCCAGGAATGGCAGCACTTGACTGCCATGCCAATCAGAATGGTCAGAGTCAGCAGGAACTAAGGACAGCTATTGTTAAAAGCACACAAAGCAGAAAAACTAACTTGTGGTTAGCTCTTCCAAGTTATTCAGCAGCAATGTGTAAATAAAAACAAGAGCTTGTTTTGCAATAGAGAATTAAGAGGAAAAACGTGTTCTCTAGCATTTACTTTAAAAGCTGCAGTTCTGCTACCTGATTTCCCCACATAAGCACATAGCATTGTTAGTACTTATGAACACAGAACAATCACATCAATTTGGTTCTGGAAACCTCAAGCAGCAGCTCACAGGGTGTAGAACATCAAATCACATCCTTGTTATAAAACTTGCTCCCTTGGAAGCGCACCCTCCGCTAAGACTTAGCAAAACCACAAAGAAGTTACAGGCATTATAATATCTCAGGGGGGGAGAAAAGAAAAAGGGTAATTTACTGAAAAGAGATTCCAATTTTAAAAAAGGAATTTGGTTTTGAAAAGCAGCTATCTCTCAACAAAGAGCTGACAGCACACAGGAACCACCACCTAATGGATGCCACTGACCCAACCCGTCCCTACCCCTTCCACCAGTGCTCTCTGGGTGACCCTAATTTGGCTCTTGCACAGATCACATCTTACTTCTTTACATCAGAACCAAAATCTTCAAGGAACTCCACTTTTCGCTGAGAAAATGTAATCCTCATTTTTATAGACAAGGCGCCATTGACAGCTTTATCGAAGCAGCTCAGGATGTTTTCTTCGTTTTGCTTGAGATCGCCACTGTACTCCATTTCAAGCAAGTTGAGGTACAGCTTTGTATTTTCCTGCGCAAAAAATGTATTGGAATTGCAGAGCTGTCACATTTGGTATTTGACACTGTATATATGCCTATGAGATGCAGAGCAGAATGTTTAAACCACAAATGCAAGCTAGAATAGTCAACAAATTTTTCGTTTTACATTGGTCATCTTTGACCTCGTTTGTTTCACAAACAGAAGTGACACTTCAAAGACATGTTTCACAAACAGTGTGACACTACAAAGACAGATGTCACACTTTGCTAAGAGTAAGCTGATAGTATTCAGAGTGCCAAATGTTTCTGTGGGTACACAAAATCATCTGCAAGTACTGCCTACATGATCCATTCAGTTCACCTTACGATGTGACCATGCCTGTATTTGAGACTGTGGAAAGGAAAACTGAAGGTATGAAGCAGACAATACTCCTGATTAAAAGAAAACCACCTGCAACTTCCAGATCTGCAAGCTGCAAGTATGGCAACATCAGGTTAGAGGGACTGTTGTCTCCATGTAGTAAGGGAACACCACATCCAGGTACAAACTCCTGTCATCACTGTTGCCATGGTTCAGAAAGAGAGTAAAATACCAGGATCTATTTTTGAGGGGTTTTTTTTTAAGACAGCAAAGAGGAAACACATACTTTGTCCATTTCTATGGCTTCTGACAGCACTTTTCTTGCCTTTGGAAGATTTTTCTGTACTTTGAAGAGGTGTCGAGCTAATTTGATGGCATAAAATGACGATTCACTAACTGATTTGGCATTTCTAACAGCTTCTTCAAGCAGGTGTTCAGCATCTTCCATGTTTCCATGTCTGCGTTCTAAGCTCACTCTTCGCAAGCGAATCATTGCTAGCCCTAGAATACACTCTTCAAAGGTTTTCAAGATCCTTCGTGCTTCGTCGATGTTGCCTAAAACACCGGTGAAGACACTTTAAGATATGAGATATCCACAGCCTCTTAAAAACAGAATCCCTCCCAGGAAAAAAGACAGCTGCTCTTACCTTGTTGTTCCTCAAAGGCAGCCCACAGCATATGAACCATTGGTTTCTTAGGAAGATGTATAGTGCAAGCCCTGCTGTAGACATGCCTCACGCCTTCAATACTATGATTCTCCATGTATTTGGCATACTACAGTTGAAAACAGAGCAGAGATTGGAAAATTTAAAGCTTATAGTTGTCTTTAAAAACATGACAGAACGATAAAATTCTTTTGTTTAAACCCATTCAGCACCTTTATGGAACCACTAGACTAGTTTCTGTAAGGAAGGACGTAGAGAGGCAACGAAGTTGGCATATGCAGCAGTCAAATCTGGTTGCAAGCAGACCATCTCCTAATGCAACAGATATAGTTATACATGAACAACATTCCACAAGAGTACAAAAGGTTAGTCACTAGATCAGTGTATGCCATCGGCAGGAGATGGGTGGTAAACCCCTTCCCTTACCTTAATCCAGAAGTCCTCATAGAGGGCACATGAAATAACACATCTTTCAAAGAGGACCACAACTCTCTCATGAGTGCCATTTTCTATCTCAAATTCTAAGTACTCTTTCCAGTTTTTCAGCTGAATTTTCTCCAGAGGTTTCACGTGAAAGTAAGGCCTCTTTATCTGCAAGAGTCACAGCATGACAACTTGTGACTAATAAGCACACCATTGAGTTGTGTTAAAAATAAACAAACAGCCACATACCATTCAAGAAACGCCATTTAAATAAACGGGACACCATTATCTATTCACACAAGTCTGCTGGGGTTACCCAAGTCCCAGTCAAGATATTTGGCCAAAAATTATTCTCTGTGCTTGTAGCTTGGCTTTTCTAGACAGATTTTTGAGTACAACTGTGTACAGAATTGAGGAAGAACTCACCACAGTTCAGCCCTCGCAAAACTGTGGTGACAGCAATCGCTATCGGTCACATGCACACATACATACAACTGAAGTACTTACTGTTGTACTAGCACATAGCCTACAGATTAAATGCAAAATTTGGTTCAGAATCAAGACAAACAGAAGACAGAGCATTGAACTGAACTTCACGCTAATTATGTACATGAAACTGGTTATTCCAAGATTGTGCGTTTTCTGATGCCCACAACAGGAGCTGGGTGGGACAGAGTTCAGCATAGCAAATCTAAACACTGCTCTGAAGTAACTACAGCAAAGCATCCTTCTAGAGATCTTGTGCTTTTTCTCTTCTTCATCTTTAATTTTACCTGATCATTTCTCTCCTGTACTGCAATATCTCTGATACAAATAAATGAGAATGGATAAAGAGCTTCAGGTAATCAAGCAGTAACATTTAATTCTTCCAGGCCAACTGAAAAAATAAAGCCAATAACCCCCACCACACTCCTCACTGAGCTCTGTAAGAGAACACTCTTTTTCCACTTTGGCAGATTCACAGACACATTGTTCCCAGTAAAATATTAGTTAACCTGGTCTAAGTGGTCTCCATCACTTATGCGATATCCTGTTGCTTAATAACCTAATTTCTGTCCATTACGAATACTTCTTTAACTTTATATTTCAAACTCCTCCCAGATGCAGCACGCTGGTATCTAAAGAGCAGATACACTCTCCTGATAGAGAAAGTATTCTGAGCAGCAGAAGAGAAGACACCCTCTTTCTGGCATATTTTCTGCAACATGTCCACAGTTTCATCATTCTTCCACATGTCAATCACCTGTAGCTACAGTTTCTCTTAGTCAAGATCACCTTACTCATGTAACCATTTTCCACACTACATCTGCATACCTGAGGCCTTGCATACTCTATGGACACATTCTGCTGCCTCTCGAGACAGGTACCGGTACCTCTTAGCCAAGAACACCTTACTCATGTAACCGTTTTCCACACTACATCTGGATACCTGAGCCTTGCACACTCCAGGGACACACTCTGCTGCCTCCCAAGACAGGTACTGGTACAACAGCAACACTGTGACACAAAGGGCCCTAACAGCCCTTCAGGCTGCTGTGCGACAGGAAGGGCAAACCACCACCATCCCCACTGAGGCATGCCTTGTCCTCTTCTACAGTACTACTACTGGCCACGTACCATGCTTTCAAGTTTACATCAGACACTGCTAAGATTTGGCTGGACAGAGTGGTAGGACATTTAGTCTGTGTCATCCTTTGCTAGAAAGGCTGGACCTGACGATCCTTGAGGTCCCTTCCATGACGCCTGTGGCTTACAAGGCATCTGTACAATGCACTCTTTAAAACAAAAGTGAACTTAAAACAAGAACCATTTTATGCAACATGGTATTTGCCAGGAACAAAAATATTTAAAAAGACTGAGAGCTACAAACTCAGGTTGATTTTCAAAAGTAACCAAACTTCATTCTACATAGAAAAATTTCTGTATGTAAAGTGATCAAACTATTAATGAATTACCGTTAACACATTACACACAGGAGCTGCACATTATGATGGCTAATTTTGGAAAATAAAACCTAACTGATTTCAGGTTTAAGACCGCAATGTTAAAATAGAAAACCACACAGACTTCATTCTCCTTTTAGGACAGGCTTACCTTTACACTGAGAATCATCTTCTTGCCCTTAATCTGCATCACCCCAGATGCATAAGGCACTGCATAAGTCAACAGAGCTTTCCAAGCATGTATAAAGGCCACTTACTAATCACACCACCTTGTCTCTCTCCAAATACCACTTAAAGATTTTTAAGCCTCCACATGACAGGAGTTGACCTCACAAGTTGCCTTTCCACAAGAAAAATGGCAGAGAAGTGAAACTTGATCTTTGTTCAAAGCCCACAAGCGTTTAAATTGTGTGAACTGTTCCTCAAAATTCCTAGTTCCCAGATCTCTCTTCAGAGCTCTTGTGCATGCTGCCTTACACAGGAAAACCAAACTTACCGCTTCTTCAAACGTCCACCTCTTACTGACTTCATGTTCATTGTGGTTAAACATTTCTTGATGAATCTCAATGATCCTGTGCCTCATGTTTTCTATCTCAGTGATCAGCTAAAACACAATGTTTAAAAAGATAACTCAGGCAGACACCATATCACCTTTGTAAACGCATTTCATGATGACAATAATATGCAGAAATTGAAACTATCACAGATGCATTACACTCTACCCTGAAGAGCCAGGGCGCAAGATGGGACACTGCCCCCAGCACAGCCCTGCTGAATAGGGTTTCTATCCGAGGTTTTGCTCCTATGTCACAGATGACTGAGATCAGAGATTAATCTGGATCCCAGTCAAATTTATTGTCAGTATGTGTTTGTTTTCAGTTAGCAATTCCTTTGCATAGTCAAGTTTTCACATTCCCATGAAGGCTGTGACCTGCAGAGAACATTGCCGATGAGGAGCTTTCTTAGACCACAGTTTCTAATCTCTTAATCTGGAATAATTAATTCATTCCTAAAGTTTTGCACATCACTTATTTCACTTTTAAACTCCATTTCTTTAATGCCTATGAAAACACTGGAAAGGTGCATCCTGTAGACAGTAGTAGTTATCACACAAGCCAAAGAGCAGAGATAAGCAGAACTATGGGAATATCTCAGCTACAGATATGCTAAACTCTCTGCAAGTAAACTTGTCTTTCAGGCACAGAGTAAGGAACGAAACACTAACGAACACCCCCTGCACAGGTACCTTGGCAGGGTCAGTTATGTCTTCAGCACCAGAGGGCAGGTCATCATCAGGCTGCGCGTCCTCCCCACTGTGGCCGTTCACAGATGCTAATTCTCTGCGCAGCTGAACAAACTGCTCAGTAGTCAGAAATTCTCGAGGCAAGTTGTTCTGTATGTGCTCTTTAAACCTAAGAACAGTTAGAAACAAGTCAAGTTTCATGCTGCAACATTCTGCTTAACCAGACCACAATAACAACTCCCAGTGGGATTCTGCATTACTTTACCAATCTAGAGCCACACCAAGAATGCAACTTCTAACAACACATACACACAAAATGCAACTTCTACCACCTTTCAGACTTCAAAATTCAAAGAGAAATAGAAGGATGATGAACTGCAGTGACAAAGACAAATCACTTGCCATGTAAAATTAATGGCTAAGGACAATCCAGACGGATACTGCACTTCTAAACACAAAAGATCTGTAGCAACTATGGGAAAGACTAGTGCGCAATATAACTAAGGTTTCTCGTTTCCCCTTAACCAGTCCATTAACAATGCAGAATTCCCGTCTAGAACTTAACCAAGTATTCCTCTCTTGTCAATTAATTTCATGTGAGCACTGCGTACGGAATTAAAGTTCAAAACTGCTCATTCTGATTTTTCAAACACACCTCTGCTCTTCCTCCCAATTCCAAAGCCTTCCTTTATTCCACAGCAGAATTTGTGTATTTTTCTAAAACCTAATTCCTACAATGTGGATGAGTACTCTGAAACACTTAAATATGTACATAAACTTAAGTAGCTATTTAAAGTTCTTCTTCCAAGTAAGCATTTCCACATTTACAGAAGTAGATTAGTGTGTACTTAAGAAATTCACAGCATTAAATCTTTGTTTTCCCTTTACCTCTGGAAGTGATGACTATACAGCTGTGTTGGAATTCCAAGGATGCGGTCATAGATGGATGTAACTTCCCTTAGGTTTCCCTGTTCATTTTCCCAGTTTATATACATTTCCCACAGTCTGTCAGAGCGGAAATCTGTCCCAGCAGCTAAGACTGCATGTTCATAGGTGCTGAAAAACACAATCATTTTACAGCTCTTTCTGGATGCAATGACAGAACAAGGAATAAAACTTCAAGCTCTTACTTAAAGATTATGAGCATCCTCTTCTACTTGCAACAGCACTAAAATTCATTATTTAAATTCTTCAAAGTATTTTCTAGACATCTGTAGCAAGATCTCTAGAAAGTTCACAATCACTGCTTTTTAACTCCAGCACTAGCACAACAGAATAAAGGCAACACAAAAAGCTACCTGAATGGAACAAATAAAGGCAACACAAAAAGCTACTTGCAAGAATGCAAGACATTAGGGAAATACACCACCTTTACCACTTTTTGTCTTATAAAGATTCTAAAGGCCTTACTTGAGAAGTTTAACACACAAAAGTCATACATCAATCATGTTGCTAGAAGCTTCAATCAAAGCTCAAATAAGGTCTGGGATCAAACATCAGTCCATCTTATTCTAATGAGGAACACTGAGAGCAATAGGTGAGATCAGACACATTCTAGCCATACCTTGAGAACCTCCAAGAAACTGAAATCCAAAAACTCTATGAAGAACCTGCTCCGGTTCCCCATAGAATAATGTACAAAGCACTGCCTAAGGACTAGTCTGAAACTCTCAAGTCACAACTTCTGACCCTGGCTCCATCATCTCCTAAAAGTCCTTACAGTAACTGCAATAACTAGCTTGCCCCTCATCTTAAACATATTAATCTGATTATACTACTACACAATGTACATACAGGTTTCCTGTATCATTTAGTCTGCCTTCAACTTACCCTCGGATTGTACTGTTCGTTTCAGGATCAGCAGGGTCCAAGGTCTCCTTTAAGAAGTTTATATAATGTATCCAAAGATCAACACTAAGAGGAATTGCCTGAAGCCCTCTGCGATAAACCTATGAAGAGAACGTGAACTGTACTTCAAATACATAATGGTGTCCTAATAGAGAGGCAACACTGTGTTATCCGGTGAACCTTAGAAATACTAATTACTGGAATTTTGTTTAAATAATCTACCATTACCATTTGGGTGGAGGTTGGATAGAACATGGCAATGTTCTGATCTCCACGTGCAGAGTCTTGATCTTCAAAGCGCAGCGGTCCCTGCATTCTGACCAGGCTGTGTGGGCAGGCTTTGGGGTACAGACCATAGGGCACAGACCCATTAGAGCATCACTGACAGCGTCTGACCAAAAATGCAATAAGATGCAGCAATTGTGACCAGCAAACCAACTATATTGTTTTGAAAATGTATAATAAATGTAAGTGACAGAAAAGCCCTGCCCTACTTGTTAAGCT
>JANRGW010004548.1:16539-65454 GCA_024733675.1 Psilopsiagon aymara | reverse complement strand
GGGCTGATCCAGAGGGACGTTTTGTGGTGTTGGAAGATTTTTAGAGAAGAGTTGCTGTTTTTCACAGAAGATTGTTGGTTTTTCATAGAAGATTATTGTTCTTTTATAGAATAGTTGTAGTTTTAAGTAGAAGAGCTGTAGTTTTACATAGAATAGGTGTAGTTTTAAGGTAGAAGAGTTTTAATTAGTTGTGTTGTTTGTTTAGCTGTACTGTTTGTTTTTCAGTAAATACATTTCTTGATGTTTTTTTGATCCAGTCTCTCTTTGTATTTGCTGTGAGCACACGCGGCACTGGCAGACAAGTGGTTTCCACTTGCCTCAGGTTCCCAGGCTGGAGAGGTCAGCGGGTGCTGGCACTGGGTGCTGGGGCACCCCAACTGTCCTCGCATGGGCTCCTTGCCCTGGCAGAGAAGCCCTTTTGTTCTCCTGGCAACTTTGGGGAGGGCAGGGCAGGGCATGGGCGAAGGTGTGGGTGGTTATCCCAACCCCTCAGGGGCTGCAGGGCCCCTGGCTGGCTGCTGCCATTGGGCACATCATGAACCAACACTGACCAAGGTTTCCTGGGCTTCTCCTCAAGCTGGGGGAAATGCGGCCACCTATAGAATCATAAGATAGGTTTGGAAAGGACCTTAATATCATCTAGTTTCTAACACCAGCTACCCTTTTTACAGTCTGTAAAAGGCATATTCTCATATGCCATTTGAGATTTTAGCATTTAGTTATCTAGGGACAGGTGAGTGTGATATAGGATATATGAGAAACAACCTTTTCCCAGAAAGGATAAACTAATACAATAGGAACAACACTCTAGACTCATGCTGTGGTAGCTGAATTCCTCCCTATGTTTGGAATTTGAATCACAGAGGAAATCACCAGTATTTAGGTGCTGAATGTTTCCATTGATAGTAGTCACCAAGTCTCAAGTATTTAAAAGGACAGTTTAGACGTATATTTAATATATACACAACTCGATTTTGATATCTTGATTTAAGGGTCAAATCCTACCTCAACTCTCTTATCCTGCTAGTATTTAGCATGTTAGATTATAGTTTAACTACCAAAACATCAAAACCCTATAGAAACAGCTAACTATTGTGTTGAAACCTGAATTATAGTGAGCAAAAACTTCGGGTGAATGAATGCTTGAAGCAAGCCTATTCCTATCTATTTTTCTTTTGGGAACTGTTTAGAGTCTGCAAAATAGACACTAAATATTAAGTGTCAGAGAGCTATTTCAAATTTGCACCTTAACCCAGATTCATTTGCCAAGTAGCTAAATAAGATAGACAATTAATTGGAGGATTATATCTTGTGCTCCAGAAATAAAAAAAAAAAAAAAAAAAAGTCTAATCATGTAAATCATTGGTAATATCTAGCAAAAGCCTTTATTAGTTCCTTTGGGTAAATCAGATGATAGAGAGAAACAGAGATTACTAAGGGACAGGCAGAGGAGGAACTTCCTGCCTCCTGAATCAGGAATCTGTTATGGGTACTATAGTGTTTTGTCTCCTTATTTTCCATAAAGGCACTTTCCCTTCTCAGAAAAGAAGTAACCGAATTGGGGCTATTTTATGTTTTAGAGAACATATTTCCTTTCGTTGTTCCCTGTTCTCCTCTATGGAATGACCCTGGATGGCAAAAAATAATTGCAAACTAGAATGATTGTTTTATTCTCTTTTTTTGAACTTCAGACTAGATGGTGCTTTTTCAGTCAGCCTATAATCTGTATATAAGGAGCAGTAAGATTTTTATAGGAAATCCCAGGTATTTTCCTCTCAGTTTTGCTCTCTTGATGGCTCTGGCCATTCAGGATTGAGACTCCTGAGCACTGTGTTTTCCCCACACTCCTGTGCTGAAGGTGTTACTTACCTTGACAAATGTTCTTCCTCTTTTTGTTAACTGTCCTTTACTTATCATTAATGAGAAAACTGATATAAAAGAGACATGCATTGTCATTGTCTTTTATCACTATAAATTTAAATATACACAACCATAACCTGGCTGTAATCCCACAAACTACCCAAAAGATAAGATTCAAATATATTACATGTCTTTCTATTTTGCAAACCCTTCAAGCAGCTTTTATATTTCTTTTCTTTTTCTTCCTCAGCTAGTAAACCAGTGGCTCAAGGAAGAGTGGCAGCCACACATCTGATAAAGCCAACAAAAAGAACAATTGAAAAAACAAAAGCCAGAATGATGGGTTAAACATTCTTGATTGAGGAATGGGTTAAGCTTTTTGTGTGTATGTGTGTTTTGATCTGAACACATACCTGTTCGGAGGGCTTCAAGGCTACAGACACTGTCCCAAGAATCAGACAAAGTGGTCAGATTATTCTCTTAGTTATACTGTTATACTGGACATCTGTATCGAATTTAATAGATTTACAGGCATATATAAACTGAGACAGAATCTCCACTATAGAATACTAAAAACCTAGATTAAGTTCTTAATATATTTTGAGTTCCTATGTATATTAACAGATAGGATATTTATGTAATGTTTTCTTTCATTATCCATTTCAAGTGTACCATTTGGTACTTGCTATAATAAACTAGATTTGAACAAAGAAAAGTATTCATACCTTCCTAACAAGAATAATCTTCAAAAGAAATTTCTTCTTTTCTTGAGCCCTATGGTGGTTTGGCCAGCAGTGAACTGCTTTTATGAGAAGAAAAAAGAACAGAGAGGAAGTACAGCTTAAATTTGTGCTGTATGTATATATATATATATATATTTGCTACTGTTTGAACCTTTCACACAAAAGGTGAGTCAGATCAGTTGCATGCCTAAAAGTCATCGCAGTAGAATACCGAGAGTCGAACCAAGCTATACCCTGAGCACATATCTATATTCAGGGGTTCTGTGGGTCAAAGCTAATTCTTAAGAAAAAATTAATGACTATTAGTTTTTCTCCTGCTTCATGCCATAATCAGATAATTTGAAACAACCTAAGTAAATATTAGGGGTTTTTACCCTGTGTCGTCAGAAAAAACTACTGAGACGAACCAGCAGATAATAAACAAAACCACTGCAATTTACGTGCTGACATGGAGTGCAGTTCAGTCTTGTTCTAGGGATTTTTATATACATTTGGGGAAAGTCTCACTTTCCAGTCTCCACAGTTCAGGCCAACCGAAGTGAGAAATCCTTGTTTCACAATCAGGAAACAAAGCATTTGCTGAAGAAAGTCTTCATTGAAGCAACGATTAAGCCCAGATCATAGTCTATATATACGAGGTGAATGTCCTCAACAACTGTCATTTTCCAACTAGAAAAAATCAGTGTGCTGCCACAGAACGCTCCCTACACAGTGATTTTGAGCATGAGCTGATTGCTCCTTTGAAGATAAATATGTGAACTTAAGTTTTATTTTCTTAATGATGACAATCGGAACTTCCTCTTAGAAACTGCAGGATGTGTCAGGTAGAAAATATATATGACTTAGCCTACTACACTTTTCCCTATGTATTTGCTTTCTGCACTCCAATTTATCCTCTCAAATAGAGTATTCCAGACTTGCAACAGATTAACAGAGTTCTCCTATACTGTTTTTATTTAATATGCAATACAGACAAGTGTTTCCTCTTCTGGGCCCAAATATGGAATTCCCCCAGAACTACCCTGACCAAAATCAGCACACCCAAGATGATCAAAATTCAAATGAAAGTCAATAAACATAATGATTTCATCATTGTTACTTCCTGAGTCCTAGGAATGGCCTATATTTTCTGAAAGGTCACTTATATATGAGGTTTCAGGGTCAAGTACTCTTCAGTTCTTGCTACCAGGTAGAATTTCCAACCTGGTTTTATTTTTGCAGATGAGTGAAGAGAATTGAACACCTGAAATGCTAGCAGCTTGGAAATGGCTTTGGTTTTAACCATTATTTGAATACTGTGATTGACTCACTTCCACAGTGGGGAAAAGCATTAATTGCTAGTTTTCATTATCTCTTCCATATGTAGATAAATAAGAAGCGTAAAAGCATAACTATTCTATGATTCTGTGATTCCATGGTAGGCAGTGACTCAAGTTACATTGTATGCCTGGAATTCTACTCTAATGTCCACTTTTATTTGCTCACAATTCTAAATGAAACAGTGGAATGGATAATTTCCTATATTATAAGTGAGCATACATCTCAGCTTGTGAATTTTAAATTCTAAGTATCATGCTAAAGTGATTCATATTTTATGTGAAATAAATAAAATTCCTCTTAGATTTCAATGATTTTATTTTTTACTTCTAAAACTTGCCAATATATCAAAACCAGAGATACGCTGAAAGCCTCCATTGATCGCTCAGAAGCAGGGAAAATGGAATTCAGACTTCTCCCTAAGGAAATAGATGCATTCAAAATCTCTCACTCCAGCTAAGAGTTTGTTACACCAGAATGAAGTCAGAAAACTGACTGAATTTATTTCTCCTCTC
This sequence comes from Psilopsiagon aymara, assembly GCA_024733675.1. NCBI lineage: Eukaryota > Metazoa > Chordata > Aves > Psittaciformes > Psittacidae > Psilopsiagon > Psilopsiagon aymara. The sequence continues at coordinate 61,019 of JANRGW010004548.1, read as the reverse complement.
AAGGACAAGTTCCTGCACACAGCATGATATCTGACCTGCAGTAATTCAAGCATGCGTAACTACGAGCTAACTTACTAGTTTTATATGCTGCCTTCCTCCAACTAAACAGTTGTACAGTTTATCTCAGTAAAGATTGCCTATCAATCAGCAGTTGCTATCCTTTCAGCTAAAAACTCCCTCCTCTCTGCTCTCCCTCCCCTGTACAGTAAATTTTATTACTGTATTTTCCTAGATAAAACACATTTTCACTTTGTATTCCCCTGAACTATTTGTTTCCTGGTTAATCTTCCTATATTGCTGCATTTCTTATGAAACAGAGCACCTACTGGCTATTGAATGAAGCCAATCTGGATGCTGGACTGGACACAAAGAATAAAGAATAATTAAGATAAAACAAGCCCTGATCTGTTTCTATCTTGATTTTGCACCAACCAGAAGTAACACTGAAAGAAAGAGGCAGGAATCCAGAACATGTTATTAAAGAGTGTTTTGATGCTTATATATACGGGGCAAAATTACGTTTGTGCAGATACATGTATTTTTTACCATTTTCTGCTTTCCAGCATGAGCAGTCATTTAACGTTTCTTTGTTCTCTATAGACAATGATACACTGCACTTCAAATCTCCAAACCATGTCACAACTTCAGACGACAATGGAGGGAGAGAAAAGAAAACCACATCTAAATGTTGATGAGGAGCAGAATTTGGGAAAAGAAAATGAAGGAAGTTTTATCCAGGAATCTCAACAAGTTGGGAACACTCTTTACAAGTATTGCTTGCATGTTTGAATGGATTTTGCTCACTTGAATTTCCTCCTCAACATCTGTAAAAAAATGAGATAATGGTTTTTACAACTTTCAGTAGTCATGGTGAGTGACAAAAGGAGACCAGACTTTGGCAGTGCCAGAGCCAAGGTTAAAGGGCTCCCTCTTCCTCCACCCCCCCCCTCCCATTGCAACAGCGGCAACAGCAATTCAGAACTTCGCCAGGCTGCTTCTGTTTTCTGCTATTCCTCACACAAGCAAAGTTATTGTTAGCTTCTAAGGATCATGCATGCGAAAGAGATATGTCTGCCTCTCACACTAGTCCAGGGAACCAAGCTGCCTGTGTGTGTTACTTGGAGTGTGCTTAGTTCTTCTCCTTACCCCCCAGGAAAAGCAGAGACATGTGATGACTGCCGTGGCAGCTGCAGGTTGCTAGCTGGGTTATACAGAATAGACTAAAATTCAACTTAGCGCAGGGGAAACGTTGCGCACCTAGAGAGAGCTGCAAGACTGAAGAAGTGAAAAGCAAATAAGAGGTGAGGTGTTATGACAAGTGTTAAAAAAATCTGGGTCATGTCCAGAGAAATTAATTTTAGAAAGGTTTGGCAACTGGAATAAAAGGGAGACAGGCCTTCTCCTTTTTGCTTTCTCCAGCAGTAGAAGGTGAGAGAGAAGTAGAGTCAGCAGACGAGCTGCTGAAAGGGGGAATTTTATTCCTTCAAACTTGGGTCTCTAACTGGCATCAGACCCAAAACCTGTAAGAGTCCTTGTTTTTCTAGGTCTCATCATCTTGCAGGCAGGTGAAAGGCAGTCAGAGCTACCACGTGTTACAAATAGCACATGGCACCTGAGCATCTATCATGCCTTCTTACATCCCAGGTAAAAGGTCACTTGCTGTACTCCTGGGGAGCACTATTTGTCTCACAGGAACGTGCCGCAGGCCAAAAGTCAAGCAATCACAGGTTTCAGGCTCAGTTGACTTGTTAATAATTCCTTGTAGTTCACAACCTTTGTAACCAGCCCAGGCTTCATTTCCCTAAGAAACTTGGGAGGCAGCTATCAGGAGATGTGCGAAAACAGAGATAAACCAAATGTATTATTAAAGGAATAGCCACAGGCTTAGGAAATGTAGACTTTTCAAGCTTTAAAGGGTATACTTTCAGGCTCACATTACAATTCAAGACCTTGCGCAGTACTGAATGGTCTGATGGGTGCACAGAGCACAGTGTGCTAGAATCCCCCCAGCCTCACCCAGAGCTCAGCAGTAACCAGCTGATCTCAGGACAAACAGCTTAGCCAGGGTGGCTCCCCAGAATAACTGGTACCATACAGGTGAAGCAATCCTGAGAAGATACCCTCAGCCATCTGTAAAAGTGATAATCCTAGAAAACCAGGAAAATGCTTACTGTACTCATCTGTGACCCACTGGCCAAGGGAAAGATGGTCAAATCTTTTGGGATTCATCCTAAAAGGTACCATGAGGCTCTTTTCTTAAGAAGCTATCATATGTGGGGGGAAAGAAGGCTATAAACAATAAAACCCAAGTAGCTCGATTGCTATCTCTGGTCATTCCAGTGAAGTGTGCTGTAGCTCTAACCACTGAGCAATAGAAAAAAATGAATGAATTAATTGCTAATCGGTATTAAGAGTTTAAGTAAATTATAAGTTTGGAATTTCCTTTAATAGCTTATTTACTATTCTTAGAGTAATGTTTTGAGCTATGTACTGAACTTTTAGATCTGTCATAAGAGTTTTCTTACTTTGCCTGGAGACACATAGCATGTCAGCCTATTGCCATGAGCTGTTTTGCTGTGCAGTGTTGGGGATTTGTTCACTCTCAAGCAAATCAGCACAGACAGGATTGCACTTACAGAACAATTTTGTTTTCAGTAAGCAAGAATGGAAGTTTCAGTTAGGAAACAAATTCAGGTTTCCTAGGGTGAGATGAGTTTTACCCTGTGAAATCTTCTTAAAGCAAATGGAAGGCTTAATTTTCCCATGCCTTTAAAAGAACAAAGATGAATTATGAGATTTGCAGTAAGAGTTGCAATAGTACTTATGAAGTACCACCCATGAAGACATAAGGGCAAGCAGTACAGAAAGCTGTTGTATTTAGAAAATATGGACAAGCTTTTAGATATTAAAGTACCTCTTGAGTCAGAAGAACTTTCAGGAGTTTTATACTGAGGTATATAGACTCTTGGGTGACATGGTCTAGTGCAAGGTGTCCCTGTCCATGGCAGGGGGGTTGGAACTAGATGATCTTAAAGTCCTTTCCATCCCTAATTGTTCTATGATTCTATGATTCTACATTTGCTGAACTGTGATGCAGGAGTTACCATACAGGAAAATTCCTATGAAACCTATTGTGGACTGTCAAGAATTATACTGTAAATGTCATTGTCTCAGTGGACTATCCAGTGGGAGTTTGACTATGGCAGAGATGAGGCAATGCATGTGTTACAGCATTTTTGAGCTCTAAGTATTAGCTTTGACCCAGTGTAACTTGCATTTTTGCATGATGGTTTATAGCTTTGAGACTTCAGGAGAGGTTACAGAAGGGTTTTAGTCAAATAGTAATGCAAGGGTGGCACAGCAACTTAAGCAATAACAGTTCATTAACTAACTGAAGTCACCCTGCCACTCTGACCTCTCTGGTAACCAAACAACTCTGGATAGTTTGAAAGCCTCATTGTACATCTACACTGGTATAAACGAAATTGCTGCAAATAGTGTAATGAAAGTGAGCTAAGTCAAACTTTTCAGCTCCGTGAGTGGGCATCATACATGACATGGAACAACCTCAATTTAGTAGTGACAGATGTATTATTTCATCCCAAAACACCACCTAATATGACTGTAAAATTAAAGTAACCAGAGAAAAGAGAAGTGACAAAACACCAAATGAAAAAAAACTCAGCAGAAGGACCTGTGTTGTTCCCTTATAAACTATTGTTGCCTCAACAAACTCCAAGTTGTTCCATTAAAATAAAGTCTGTTTCATTAAAACTTAGACATGGTGGCCAGTTAGGCTGAGTCTTCTAACCTAAATACAGATGTTTACAAGATGAATTTTTCAGTCTGGGCTAGTAGGTTTAGCTTTTCCTTATAGTCAGAAGCTAGCAATACGGCGATTCATGTGACTTGTCTTTCAATCACTATCTGAACATGAGGCAAATCTGTCTCTGCCTATTTCTCCTAGTTAACTATAAAGAAAGTTTAGGGTGAATATTTCAGGCTTAGATGTTTAAAGTGTTTAAGCTTTAGGTATGTAAATTATGGTAGACTAAATCTTATCCTTCTATCTTCCTTCCAATATTATTTCTTTCATTATATTTTCTTTTGTACTCACTCTGTCTCAGCATTAAAACTTCCTCAACCTATTTTAGGAATTGATTCCATGACATGGCAGATCAGGAATTACATACCCTGATATTCAGTAGTATCAAATTGCTTCCAGAGATTATCTCAGAAGCAAATGTCTTAAAACATTCATTTCTCCCAGACTTCCCTGCTTCTGTCTTTGTTAATCTCTTTTCCTCTGCAGTTATTTATAAATTCTAAAAGTTTAAATTATCAAGCCACGCATATAATGATTTGAAAATACATAATAGTTACAGAGATTTCAGTAATGCATTAAATGCAGTAAGTAGTTTGTTAATTTTTCCACCTCACTCCTTCAGCCTTGGCTTTAGCATGAGCTTGTTCTAGTGACGAAAGAGAGCTTGGTTCTCTTGCTTGTTGAATCTTTATTTTTTATATATATATATATTTTTAATACATTTTATTTTATCAAAAAAGCTGGGCAGGGGCCACTTTGAAAGCACTTGAATAGTTGAAAACATAAGCAAGAGAGCATAGCAAATAAAATTATTTCTTTTCACACAATCCATGTGTATCTAGAAAATCATTACTAGTGACATTTGTTGAAAAAATTCCCACTAGCAACACTTACTACACTGCCTGACTTCTGGCCTTATTTTACAAATCAAGGCAACACAAAACAGTACAGAGCAAGAAACTTCATCAAGCATATTTTTCCCTCTGTTGTTACTGCTACCTTAATGTAGGAGCTCAAAATACATAGTCAGAAATGTAAACAGCATTCTTCAGTTTCGCCACATTTGCTTTTGGCAATTATGCTAATTTATTATATGTGAAACATATTGTATTTATTATATGTGTGTACTGTATAACTTCCCACATTTCTGTACAGCATGTGTTACTGCAAGATTTGTTAATGACACAGTAATTGTGGTGTTTTGCTGAGCTGCATTGTCATAACCTGTTTGAGCTCTGCAGAGACAGGCTAGTACGAGCTCCCATTGGGAAAACAAACAGAAAGAAAGAAGAATAAAAACCAAACCCAATTCTTAAAAAAAGAATAAAAAACAAAACCTACCCCCCAAAAAAAACTCGAACTGGAAATAAGAGAAGGTTATGACTATCATTCCAAAATTACTCAGAAAATATCAGAAACAATAGTAATCCATGTGAAAATATTGCATTATCTACAGGGAAATTTTGCTGGGTTCGTTTCGTTCATTCTCTACTCTGCTTAGCCCAATTTTCAATAAAAACTACTACAAACCTTAAACAGGATACCACAAAGTTTGTTCTTGGGTGCATTAACCTAGAAAGCGATTAAAATGCAGGTAGCTGAGGATATGACAAAGACTGAAGAGCTCTGTGTCATATTCCCAGCATCTTCTGTGCTGAATGGAACAAGACGGTTCTGCTTCACAGCAACTTTTGAGCTTTGGAATTTTCAGGGTTGAAACAAAAACTTTAGAACACATTCTCAGAATGTAGTTGTAGCAAAACACAGGTCAAAAGCTTTTTATCCAGAAATCTCACTGAAAACATGTTCGAAATCTCTTGAACTCCATTAATGATTCAGCTTAAATTAAAAAAAGCACCTTTCAAGAAAAATACATTTTGTCAAAAGCAGCCTGACCAACTCTGCCCTGCATTTAGAGGCCATTTAAAAATAGGTTTAAAGGCATTTTTAGAATTTCAAATTAGGGAAAATCTGTTTACTTGGGAAGTATAAATCCATGAATAATGCTGAACTTCTATCTTCATCTAGCAAGAACTGGTATTTCTGACAAGTTGCAATTACTTTTCAAGGACAAAAGCTGCATGTGACTTTTCAGGACAAACCCTTCAATTCCTGCTCAGAACTCAGCAACCTTTCTGCCACTGACCTCTGCTACACAGCTATCTGACTTTTCTTTTTTTTTCCAGCTACCTGACCTTTTCCAGAAAAAAATCATAATCCTGACAAACAAGAAATGTACTACAGAGTAGCTTTTAGATCTGACCGTAAAGAAGCTCTCTACTATCAGTCTGTGTCTGCTGTTTAGTTGTAGCTACCCTATTCTCCTCTGTCTACCATCATCCATGATAATTATGCTGTGTTATATTTCCAGAAAAAAACTCCTCTGAACAATATCCTTGTATTTTTATGTATCTGAAAACTGTCTTGCTTAGAGTTGGACCATTAACAACAGAGAGGATTTAATATGGTCAGTGGGATTTCAAACTGCCCTTCAGAGAAATGGGACTCCTCTCTGAGGTAAACTTACAAAGACTGAAAAAGACGTTATCATAAAAACCTATGAAGCCACAGTGCTGGGAGATTTTCTCCGATGTCTTCGGGTCAAAAATGAGAAGATCATTTTAAGACTGAAGCTGCCCATTCTATGAACCTTTCATCAAGGTTTCAATCCATGCTTCTTAACCACAATTGAATAAGACTACTATCTTCTTTAGGTAAGAAGGTAAATAAGCATGCTAAGTGCTTGTGAGAGATTGTGAAAAAGGTTGATTCGTAGAAATTCATTTTAGTGAAGTAAATAGCTCCATCTGAAAATGATTCCAGATTCTGTCTAATAGGAGTTGAGGAAGTTATCATCTCAGCCAGTGTATGTTTGAATTTAGGAAGCCTAGAGCACATTTTGCCATGCTATTATAAGACCTTGAAGTATTAAAAGTACCAAAATACTCCAGATGACTTTTCCCTTCTAAACGCTTTCTTGTTCTGAGGTACCTGGAAAACAGGTCTGGGATTCAGCTCATTATCTGTTCAGCCTTCTATGCCAATCAGTCTGAAGTGGTTTATGTGTTAGAGTCTTCCTAGGAGAAATGCAGGCCAGGAGGAAAGCATGTCTGACAGATATTTGAAATTCATCTTATGTCTATCCTCACAACCAAATCCCAGGGGATAGGTTCTTCCAGATACACAACATAGCAGCCATTGGACTGCCATGGGATTGTTGGCACGTTGTACCCAAGGCACCTGAGCACAAGAAAAAGTGATCAATAATCCAGGCAGTGGCAATTTGGAATTGTTGAAAAATCTCAGATACAATGTACTTTGAATGTTTTGGACCTGAGAAAGTAGAAACCCCCCAAACTTTATTCTTTGGTAAATCTTCAGTATATTCTAATTTGAAAAGAGATGTTTCCAGGTGACAACTCAAAAATATTAAGGGAAGGACACAGTGCTTGAACTGATTGATTAATTCAATTGACAACACAGAAGTAATTAAAAAAAAACCAATTTATCTGCCTTTTCTGGCAGGCAAGTTCTTGCCCTCAAGTCGATTTTATGTGTAGTCTACACAGATGATTGCAGAAGAAAGGGTTTTTTTGTGCTACCATCAGATATAATTCTCTGAGAGAGGTATGTAAATGTAAAGAAGAAAAATCTATATTACAGATAAGTGTACATGTCATATCTTTACTCCAGTCTGGGAATCTTTAAAAGCACTTTAGAGTGGATAATTTTTTGTCTCCACGGACCTATGTTGAGCTCACTCAAGATTTATGATCAAATATAGCATTTTTCAGAATCAATAGTTTGCTGGTCAAAAAGGATTTCCTCAAGCAGGTACAGCTAGGAGGCTGCCTAAAGATGTTGAACGCCATCCTGCTCTGCAGCAAAGGGTCATGGGGGATTTTACCATAAGGACAATTACTTACAGGTGTGTGGAGTTTTCAGGTCTTTTGCACAATTACTTTTGGTTATCATTTTCTATTACCAAGAAGGAATAGGAAATCAAAATATCTCAGTAAGCTTATTCAACTTTGGGGTCAAATTCCTATTATAAATTGTTGTAACTCTGTTTGCTTCAAGAAGGTCCTGTTGATTTACTTCAGCTGGGCATACACAGGTAGCTGAGTTTTCTGCCTCCTTGCTCTCACTTCTTGGATGTTGTAGGAAGGCATAACATTTTATATTATCTTTGGAATTTGTTGAGGGATTTCCCGTTTCCTTGGAAATCTTTACTGCTAGGCTGTACTATTATTTGCTCATTGCTTTTCTTTTGCCAAATAAGATTCAGCCAGTGGCTGACACCACAGGGATGGTGTGCTCAGGAGGCACTTGGGTGGCAGAAGAGAGCAAGACAATGACAGCACAACATTGTGAGACTTCTCTGTCCTCTAAATGCCAGGGCTGACCAGGAAGCATGGCTGTAGTTGCCTCCTTTCAGCAATGGACTCAAAGGGGAACCATGGTGAATAATCTCTTCTGCCCCCACTCCAATGAAATGCCTTTCTAGTAAAATATTAGCTTGAGCCATGCAAGACCGTCAGCATCAGCTGTCTGCCAACTATCTAATAATGCTTTCAGAGAGGAGTTTTTAAAGTTGTCAAGCACCTAATTTCTCTTAAAATCACATTCTATGTTGGTGCTTTTTATAACACCTCATTCATTATGTCAGTAGATAACGCACTGTGGAAAGGATATTATCTCCCAAGAAGCCTTTAGGGATATAGTACGGCTCTCTATACTATATGTACTATATTTCATCATCCCTTCAGTACACAGCCGAACTGAAGGGATGATGAAATAGCTAACAGAAGGAAATAAGCCATTAGAAGAAACAATAAAAGGGATAAGTAATGCATAAATCCAGGGAAAGAGAAGGTAAATTGAAATCCAGGCAATAAGAAAAAATATCACTTAATCATTTGATTAAATGAGAATTCAGTGGGCAAATGAAGTTTTTACTGTTTCCTGAGATGGTATAACACATGTCAAGTAGGCCTCCTCAGAAGGTAACAAAGTGCAGGCTCTGCATTTATGAAGATAAACATGCTAGCAACTGTCTACTTTCCTAGTCATAGATTCTAATACATTCATAAAGAGAAGCATTTCTCTGGCTCAGCCATTTTCTAAACATACATACAGATGAAAGCAGTACAACATTAATGTCCACCAAAGACATTAACAGAAAATTTAGATATGGGGCACAGATTTAGGATTCTCTGAATAAACATCTTACTGCAATCAGAAACCAGTGACTGTTAAACAATCTCTCTCTCCTGAATCAGAAGCATCAGAAGCAGGAGGAAGAAATAAATAGGTTCCTCCGTCTGGTAACTCTCTGTTTGCCCTTATCTCCTCCCATGTTTGTATTCTGGCCCTTTTTTCTCAGAATTCCTGAGCTAATCACGACTCTTAACCAATCTGTTCTGAAGCTTAACCTTTTTTCTTTATGGGAGATAGTATTATAGGACCATCCAAATTTAGTAGACAGATTATTTTGTTCACCATACTAGATTAGATGCTGGACTGCCTTCTACTCCTTCCTACTTACTGCTTAGTTTTGAACGTATAGCTAACCTTCACATAATTTTTAGTAACTGGCATTGATTTTGTATTCTTTTTTTAAATCCTTTCCCATTTGCTATTTTTCAGTACTCAGCTGGTCATACACATTCTCCATGAGCTGCTTTGTTATGTATGCATATATACTGTGATATCTGCCTTAAACAAAAGAAGAATTTAATTCGTCTAATTTTTAAGCATCTCATTTTTTTTTTCAGTTTTGTTTCTCTTGCACACCCTGAATTCCAGCTACAACTAAATCTGGGGTATAATGAATGAAAGATTGGCCCTTGTTAATTATCTCTCAAACTTGCTTTTGTAGAATAAACTACTGAATAGTACTGAAATTAACAGTTCTACTCAGGATTAAAATTTACCAGATAATGAATACTTTCCAGTTTTCTTGAGTAGTCTAAATCTCTAATTTGTGCTTCTATAGATAGCTCTATTATGCTGCATCCTTTATTTCTTGTTAGTCTGTGTTTTTATTTGTTGTTTAGTATGCTAATAAACCTTCCTTAGTACTTGCTTTCAGGGGAAGCCTTAGTGTTTATAAAAGGAAAAAGAAAGAGGGATGGACAGCCTTCTGTGCAGGCCTGGGCATTGTTTTCCTCCCAGCACTCTGTGCTGTTTGCGCTGGGGAGAGTCAGGTTTTCCCCTCACCAGATGGTCTGCATCACATAGGATCTACAATCCATTCACAGGTGCAGGCTGCATATGCACCAAGTATCCAGGTAGCTGCCAGTTATATACAAAGGCTTTGAGTGTTATTAGCAACTTTAATTAACAGCATGTGAATCATGTACTCACATGTCTCCTAATTATGACCAGTTAGCTGAAATCTTTAGCTATGTTACTAACTAATAGCACCTGAGAGACCACACTATGCCAAAGCCTTTCTGATTTGTAAAAGAAGCAACCTTTACAAGCTGTAATTAAATATTGGTGAGATATGTTTCCATTACCAACTAACAACTAGTGAACTGTCCATTGAATCAAAAAGGTACCCATTTAAATGAAAGAGCTCTAGAGTGTATTTAGGGGGACACTGATGTAGTTCAAAAGGGTGTTGAACTGAGCTCTTTTAAACTGTTTCATCTGAACAAGCATGAGCAGCTTTCCAGCAACACAGATAGCTGAGGCATAGAGAGGTTATTTTCCTTAAAGGAAAAACAATTAATGACATCACTAAAAGAAATATTTTCAGGAATTTCTGTCTGGAAATGACTTTAGTATCCTGTTGTATTATTTCATATAGACTTTTTTTCTAAAACTTTTACTGAGATTAATAAAATAAACCTAACATCTGTGTGTTACAGATTCTCATAAATCTCTGAATACCCAAACGTGTATTACCTTTCCTCGACTAAATTGCTTGGACTGTGTTAAAAGCAAATAATAGAGTAATTAAAGAAAACACAGATGATAAGGTAATGGAAATTCCCTTGTTACTTGAAATATCTGATTAGGGAACCGAAATATTCTAGAAAACGCTGGGTGTTGCCTCCGCTGATATACAGTATTAAATGCCCTTCAATTGTGCATGAAAGTGAGAAGCTGATGATGTGAAGTCCTACAGGCATCTCGTGCTTTTTCCTGGGAAGTTCTGTGAGGAGGGGTCAGGGAGCCTGGGGTTTTAAGCTGTCTCCACTTTCCCATGTTGGCTCTTGCTGATGGAAAGAAGGGTCTGCAAGACATTGGGTGGAGAATGGCTTCCCCAGGCCCTACTGACCTGCTTGCTCCGGGGAAGGTTAAGCCCAATTTGCGCAAAGGATTTTCCCTGTGTTTGTCCTTTTTCTGGGCCTGATCCCAGAAATGCTGGGAAGACAATAAATTACGGAATAGAGTTGTACTAATTATAGTAGGCTTGGGAACAGCTTCTTTGGAAATCAGAAAGAACAAGTCCACAAAATACCTAAAAAACCAGTGATTACTCATTAGTCCACACAGCTGTGAAGAGCAGAGGAAGAAACCATCAGGACTTTGGATGGTTTGCACTGCCTGCCAAAGCTGATATTCCCAGACATGGTTATGCCTGTAGTGGAACAAAGCTAATTTTCTTCATCCACGCATGTACCATGAAGGGAATTAATAGGTAAGATCTCTCAAAAATCACACTGCTTACATGGTAGGGACTTCTTGTATTCCTTGGAGCTCATGAGTTCTAATGGTGGTGATCATGCAGTGAACTTGGATGCAGTTCATGGGTGAGGGGACTCCAAAATAATTCTTTATTCAATAGGTTTCTGTGTAGGGAGCAGAGATAAAAGGTGATGCTCTCACAGTAACATCTGTTCCTGAGCAGATGGGCTGTTGTGTTCTGCACTGGTTGGAGCTGTTTCTGGGTGTGTAGTCTCCATTTCTGTGCTTCAAAGCACTTCCATTATTATATTTGTTCATTAACTGAAAATGGAAGAAAAGAAATTACATGTAAATGTCCAGTAAGCACTGGAGAGTCTCCCTGAGCAAAACCAATCCATTCTGGTGGAATACCTGCCCACCAAGGTTTCATCCTCTGACAGTGGCAGGTCTCACCTGGCTTTGCTGATGATCCTGATCCCTCTGAAATGGAGTACCTGCCTCCATTTTTACAAAACACAAATATTATCTTCCGCCTGCCCCCCCCCCCCGCACTTCTTAATGAGACAGAAATAGGGTCCCAGAAACAAAGAGAAAGGCCTTAGCATTTGGATTGGTGATTATCTCTCCTTTTGACAGAAATGTTTAATCTTATAGTCACAAAGGCAGCTTCAAACATAGGATGGATTAAAGTGGGAGTGATAACCAAAACCAGAGAAAAGTGAGTAAGAGGAAGTGGGTATATGTGCAGAGGAAAGCTGTTCAGAGTCACTCCCATGGCACTAATCATTTCATCCCCATTAACAAATTTATGCTCATAATAGCCCCACAGATTAAGAAGTATTCATCTATTTATGTAACAAGAAGAAAAAAAATTAAAAAAAGACAATCCTTCAGGAATTCCCAAAGGACCAAATGTTTGTTGTTACTTAAGCCATGTAATTTATGTTCACCCATCTCATCAGAGAAAGGTGTATGTTACTTATGATGTAACAGAACTCTGTGTTCACTGAGACTAACCCTGACTCCAAAGTCACAAATCTATATGTTGCCTACAAATCATTCCTCCAAAATAAAAGTTACATATATTTCAGTATTTATTTGTTAAGGATTAATGGAACTTATTGGGGAAGTAAATGCTATTTAAGATTGGACATAAAAGGAATAAACTTACTGAAACTGTGATCTGGTCTAGTGATTCATAAGGTAAAGAACTGTATTGAAAATATCAAACTTTCTGTATTCAGAACCACGTACTATTGAACAGATGTTGCTTCTAGGCCAGTCTTTATCAAGAAAGCAATATACAACTAGATGAAAACCTTTACCTAAAGGCCCTTGGGAGAGAAACAACCCTGAATTATTCTGATCATGTGGTTGTCATAAAGTCCGCTGCAGTGACTGAAACTTACTGTGAACTTAACCACATTTGAAAGTGGTGTCGATGCCTGGTTGTCCAAGAAAACAGATCTGCCAAAGAAACAGGATTTGGTCAGAATATGCAGATTTCCCAAAATCCAATCACATCACAGAAAAATACAATTTTGGATAAAAAGTGGAGAGGGGGAAGTTGAGGGCAGAGTTTTTGATCAGATTGGGAAGGCCCAGTCCAGAACTGTGCTGGCTGGTACCTGTTTGGTTAGCAGGAGAGTGAGAAGACAAGTTTAATTATTTCTGTCTTGCATTCTGGATAAATGCCTTTACCCCATATACTTCCTCCTCTGAAATGTTTTGAAATGTTTTGGTTTCATAATGACATATAAATGTACATTTCTGTAATCTCAAAATATTTCACAAGTCAGTTTTCCCAGTTTAGCCTTGTTTTGCCTGTGTCTTAATCAAGCTCTCTGCTCATTAATATAATTAATTCAGAAATAATGCACGTAGAAAAAGACAGCAAGCACAATCAGTAAAAAGGTAAACAAGCTAACCACCCTGTCAAGTGGTCAGTTTATTCTTATGCTGAGTAGTGTATAAATAAGCCCTAATTTACCTATATAATGCTTATATACCATCTTTTGTCTTTAGATACGAAGCATTTTGTAAGCGGTAAACTTTAATTCAGGTTACCATTTAAGCACATGTTTAAACTGTTCTTCTGAAAAGGGCTTAACTGAAACACTTGTTTGAGTATTCTCCTAATTAGAGGCTATTTAACAAAACCTCCTGACTTTCCTGTGAAAGGATATTTTTCAGATGGAAAAATGGAAGTCAGACAAGTTGTCTTGCCAAAGGCTGCACAGGGGGTTATAGACAGAGCAAAGATTTGTGCACCTATCACCTCTCAACAGACAGTTCTGTTTTCCTAAGATCCATGCAGTCTTATTTTAAGTATTTACACTGTGTACGCAGGCTAACTGATAGAGCTGCATCACAGACTTTGAAGTCAGGAAGTGTGGTAGACTACAAGGATACAAGCTGACAACTTTTGAAACATTCTCTAATGTCTGTTTATGGGTCAGGGCAGTGCAGAATAAATGAGAACCTGGATACTGTTTTATTGACACCTTTTTTTTGCAATTCTCAGACCTTGTAAATCACTCAAAAAAAAATTCCCTATCTCTGCACATCAGACAAAGAGAAAGGGAGAAGCATTTTTCCTTGACAGAGAAGGTCAGGGATGTTTTTCATTTTCATCTACAATTCTGGCAGCCAAGGGAAATCCAGATTCATGAACATGGGAAATTATTCTTATGGTTGATTAATCTATGGCGTTAATTCCCTTCAGAGTGATTGCTGTGATCCCCAGGTGTTTTTACCCTGAGCAGGGATTGCCTGTCTTAGCCTTTGATGACAGACTGACAAATTCCTTATGGACAGGTGCTCACTAATACAACATGTTAGTGCATCACAGCAAAATATTTTTTAGGTTAACTAAAAGCCTACATATTATTGGTGTGTAAGAGCTAACGCCATAGTTGTGTAATAGAGCTGGTTTGTTATATTTGTGTGTGAAGAAAATTACACCCTAGCAAAGTATTTTCTTAAATATATTAAAAATATTTCACTTCAAGCTGTACTTCTGTCATTGACAGCAGCAGCTTTTCTGAGTAAAACAGGGACTTCTGCAACAAATTTATAGGCACATTTATCAAAACCTAGCAACACCACAGTACTAATTTGGGATTCAGCACTTCACCAAATGTGCTAGAAAGTAGCAGCAGGAAATGTTCCCAATCTGTGAATGAATTCAGTGCTTAGGGAAGTGAATGAGCCAAGAATAGTCTGGGCAGAGGGAGGCCTGTGGTTCCTCACCCAGCTTTCCCTTCTCTCGATAAGACAACTCCTTCTCAAATTTGGACTCCTGAATTTTGAGGGTTGGTTTCAGAAACCAGCCATTTTCTGAGCAAAAATATTTTACATGGAAAGTAGAATCTGAAATGATTCATCTCAAGGGAATACTTGCTTTAATCAAACATATTTGGTGAAAGATTATCCAGCAGAATATGGCCTAAACCCTCCTGAATCTGCCTTCTTACATGGTTTAGTGTAAGATTTTTGATTTTGTCCTTTTCTCAGCATCAGAAGCAGTAATTTAAGCCTTTCCACTCACTGGCATAGTTTCTGGCTCTGTTCTTTCCCAGCTGCTCACCTAGCTTCCTACTTCACCTTTGTACTGCAGTAGCATTTGTCTTCAGCTTTTTTTTACATTCTGACATCTCCCAAGCCCACTTTTTCCTTTTCAAAGGGCAATTCCCTTTTCCATTGGTCTTATATTTTATTTTAAATCCACTTTTTAATCTTCCCCAACTGTTTATTTTATAACAATATACAGAATAGGTGGGAATAGTGACATCATTAAAAAAAATATCAGCTTTTTAAAATTATATCTGTCATTTGAGATTGCTGAGAGCTCTCTGAACACAGTTGATAGCAGAGCCAAGTCAGGCTTTCTGCTTTGTGTTTTTATCTTGTGGGGTTTTTTTTATTTCTTGCTTCTTCTTTTTTTTTTTTTTTTAATTACTTATTCTTACTTCAGCTCCAAAACAGATGAAAACACAAAGATTTAATGCATACACATACACTTTTAAAAAATGAGGGTATTTTTTTTCCTTGAAAATGTCTCTATTTGTGAAGATATTTAGCTGATATTGAACCACAGATAGTAACCACAGAGTGACCATGTGCTTCCCTTCCTTCCCAGGAGTCTTCTTAATGAGACCCTCAGCTGGCACATCTCTGTTGACTCAAAGGCAGTATGCTGATTTACCACAGCTGAAATACTGCCAGATAACGTTGCCTTTTTTAGTTGTGTTCCCTGCTCTCTCTAGCAGGCACTTCACATCAACGTATTCACAAAATGAATTGCTGTGCTATAAAACAGTGTGGTATTATATCTATTTCACACCTGTGCACAGAGGTGTGGTTCTTCTGCAGTGTAGTTGGGGCCAACATGTTTGTCATTGACACCTGCAGGAAAGCTATTGTGCTGACAGAGTAGCTATATTCAGGGCTGAGAAAACTATCAAGAAAGAGGCACTGAGACATTCTGCTCAGCAGCAATATACATATGTTTTTGTACATTGTGTATGCTGCTGCATCATCACCTCATTTACTTTCTTGAAATTGTACATAGAATATGTATAAATTCTTATGCAGGAACCCAACTTTGTACCTCTAATTTTCCACACTTTTTTAGATCTGCTTCTCTCTCTCTTATAAGCAAATACATGAGAGGGTTTACCTCACTTAGCTTTAGTCTTCTAGAAGTTAAGCATCTCTTCAAAGCTAGATGATCACATCGCCTCCAAGGCTCATGAGGAAAGTATCATTCCACTCAGAGTGTACTTAGCTCTCCATGTACATTTCTACAGCTTACATACAGAAGCTAGATAAGCTTCCACACTGAAATTCTAAATAGCTGAAACTGTGTGAGAACAATCTTATCATTTGTGACTGGATCTTAGCACAGCAAATCTGTAGCTGTAGTACAGAGTCAAGTATCTTAAGTATAAAAATGAAACATCCTAAAGCAGAGCTAGGATGTTTATGCAATCCACAAATGTGTAATATCACACTTTTATGGATACTGTCATGTTACTATATATGCACCTAAAAATCACAAGAATTAGTACAGTCTATCTATTAAGCATTTAATTGAATTATTCTTTCATTTTTATGACATGACTTCAGTTTAATGCTTCAACTTTCCCAGTGAATAGGGGACTTCCTCGTCCCAGGTATTTCATGACTCCACTTAAATTTCATCTAAAGACTGACTTTGTTTGTAGCTCTGTGAGTAGTAGGAAGCAGAATCTGAAATCAGGGAGTGGAAACTGATTGACATTGTCTGATTTTTTAAATTATTTTCTTGAATACAAATGTCTGCATTTCTGTTTTTTAATGCAGTGAACTAGATGGAATTTGCTCATTTGTTTTATTTTACAGTATTTTCATTACTTTATACATATACCAGTCATAAGGATGGCCATGCATATTTGTGGATAAAAAAAAAAAAACAAACCAAAAAACACCCTCTGTGTTAAGTCACATTTAAAGACTCAACAGTTTATATGTACATAGAATTAATTTCCATTAGTCTGAAGCTGGTTTTCAACACTCAGCTACAAAAAGGCACTTAGTTCCTTGTTCCTGTAGATACAGCCAGGTAGATACAACACTGGCAGTCCCATCAGTGACAAACCTGATGTATCCCATCTGCTGGGAGTGCTAAATGAGTGAGCACAGCAAGAACACCACAATGTAGGAGCACCAGGCTCATGTATAAATCACCTTCATATTGCAATACAAATAACATTTTTATATATTTTGAATGTCTAGAAACTTGAACTGCTGAATATCCATAAGTCTAGGGAGTCCCTCACCAAAATTGTAGATTACTTACTATGGAAAGAGGCAAAATGCCACACATGGCTGCTCCTATTTAGTTGAGGATTGGCCCCTGTAGTCTATCCAGCCTCCTCCACAGAGTTTTCTCTAAATATGTGCTGAAGGTGTACTCAGTCATCAAAATGAACAGGGTCAGCTTGTATCTCAAACCTTGCCCAGCATCAGCTGAAATAGTGTACATGCAAAGGGGTCAAAGACTTATGTCAAAATGAACACAGAATCAAGATAAAAATACCCTGAAATCTCCATTAATCTTTGCTCCTCTGTCCCTGATATGGATGGCATGGCTTGGAGCTATTGAATTACTTGCTATTGCCAGCCTCTGCCACTGCACACCTCCTCCAACTTCTGCCCTCATTGCACCACCTACCATGGGCACAGTCTCACTGAACCCCACTAAATCCCTTTTTGGTGCTGTATGGAGGTAAAAGCAGCAGACTGCCTTGAAGTAGGTGCAGGCAGCAGTGCTAAGGATGTCACAGGATACACAATGAAGTATCTGGCATTTACTGAGAACAAAGAATACAGTGTGCTTCTGCAGAATGATTATTATACAAGGGAAACTATTCTTGCAATTTTTTAGAAGCTATACCTAAAAAACCCACCCAACAAACTCTGTATCTAGCCTCAGTATTTTAAAGTTTTTTTGTTTTAAAGGCTACAGTTGATAATGTGGCAAATATCTCTCATTAGAGAGTACAAGAAAAAAAAAAAAGAAAATTAAAAAGAAAATGAAAATGAAAAAAAATTTTGGGCTTGAATTTTTTTCTCTTGATGTTTGTACTACAACTAATCATTCCAGATGTATGAATAAAACAATAGCATTTAACCTGTCTGAAACATATTCTTCACATGCAGACCAAAAAAAATTGATTTACAGCTTCTTTAAATGAGACATAACAAAACAAGGTATATCTGGGAAAAAAATGTAGCTTTACTGAATAAATGATCTGACAGATATAATTGCTTACAGGGTAACATAAAGTATCTTTGAATCATTCTGAGTGATAACAAGCACAAATTTAGTCCACATGACCTAGCACTTTTGTCCAGAAGCAGTAGTAATTAAAACAGTATTCACATCTTTTAAGTGATACAAAATCAGTACAGATGAGGGATTTGTGCCATCGAGGTGGGCATATGCTTCCAGGAAAACTTTTGTTACAGGTTATAGTTTTATTCATAGAAACAATCTAATCATATAGAGACATCGCATATTATCAGAGGCTTTGAGCCCAGCCTTGCACCTCTTGAAACTACTGTTGACTTCAAAGGAGACAAGATGTGGCTCTGTATTTTTTAAAGCTCAAAGCAGACCTTCTGTCATGGCTGTTTTCCATGTACAATAACACATGATAGTAAAAAATTTGCCTACTTCCTCTTCATCTGTGTTTGCATACCAAGCCAGGCTTCGCTGAGTACGTGTGATGCATTTGATGTTAGGGATGCTGGATGGATAAGAAGTATGACTGCCAAGTCCTTCAAGAAGATTTGTCACATTGTATTTTAAGCTTTAAACCCCTTTTATTCAGAAAAATAATTAATACAATTAATAAAAATCCTTATTTTTAAGGCTGCTGGTGTTTTCCCAAAAGCAAGTAGAAATAAGGAATGATATAAAACATACATGTTCACAGAACAAGAACTCTGGTTGATAATTAACCTGACTGGACTGGATGTGATGAACTTGTGAGGATCAGAGCAGTTTCTGCTAGTACTTTGAGAAGTATCTCAGACCTGGTTCAGTCATAGCAGACTCACTTATTCAGGCTCAGGACAGATAAACTGTCCCTGAGTGGATGAAACTGGTATCATCTCATTTGCATGTGACACATAAATCCGTAATTCACAATGGTCTTTGTTTCACTTCTCTTTCTTTTCTTAGAAAAATGGAAAATGTTACCATGAAGTTGGTGAACTGAAGGACCTAATTGCAATGAATCAGGAATAAATGCACTTAAAATGCATGTCTCATCACTGGCTTGACATGCAGCATTTAAAGAAAATGGCTATTCTGCATTTCTTAGTAAAATGTTCTGCCATCCTACTTCTGCCATGCAGGGCCTTCAGCACCAGCAGTGTGTGATGCACTACAGAGAAAGCAAGACAGCTGAAGCTACGTAGAAGAAAAGATTCAGCTGAAAAAGCTGAACTGACTTCTGCATGTTTCTTCAGGAAAATCATGTTGTGAAGAGGCATTAGGAAGGTATAACATGGGTCAGCTTGGGGCAGTTTTAGCCTCTGCTGTTTACAAAGTGTGCCAGCAAGCAGCTGGGACTGCTTTTCACAGACACAAGCCCGATAATATCTTTCACACTGGCCCTCCTGCCAGTGTCTTGTACCTTTAAAGCTTGCCTGTGCTTAAAAGGGACAGCCATATTGCTAGAGCTATGCAATCCCTCCAGCGCAGAGACAGCTTATACAAGAGCACGAGTTCTTTTGCCAGTACTGTTCTTAAGTTAAGCTGCACAGACAAAGCAACTGCTTACATGTTTAATGGAATCTGTTTGGGTTTTTGTTGGTTTGTTTGTTGGTTGGTTGGATTTGTTTGTTTCTTTTTTAAGCATATTTACATTGGTTAAAGCCAGATTTCTCTAGTCCTAAAATATTTTGTTATGCCTGCAAAGATCCAAAATGAAGGTCTGCCTTGGGTATGTAATTTGATGGCTTAATTCAGCAATAGCAAGAAAAGTTCTCTGGGCCTTTTTCTTTTCCTTAATGCCTAACACTTTTTAATGAAAATACCATATTGTACTAACAAGGACTACCAGAAAAATTCCCGAATGCTTTATTCCTTGATTTTATGTGGCCTACAGCCACACTTCTCTTTTTTTCATGCTATTATTGAACAATGATGTAGGTTGCCAAAGGTATATGAAAGGCTTTCTTGGCCCTCAGGATTGAAATGGCTTCTTTTACCTATTCTAGATAGTATAATTCTGTCAATTATATGCACTATTAGAAACTTTTTACAAGACGTTTGAAAACTCAGATAGGTTCAAAGGACTGATTTCAGGGGAGGTTAGATGCAGAATTGCTTTCAAGGATAAGCCTCTGCTGTAGTTCCACAAACACCATAAAGCTCCTCTAGTGCATCCCCCACTCCTCCAGCTCAGCAATCTGCTCCTGCCCATAAGGCCTCTCTTCTCTTTTGGTTACACTAGAGTTTCTGCAACTCTAGAGTGTACTGTAGCAGGAAAGTCATCAGGGTAAAACTAACTTGCCAGGAAAGTAGTTAATTTTAATCTGAATTAACTCGAATTAACTTCTTGACAGAGCTGACTGTGTGGCTGCACAGCACAAGTGTGGCTGTGACAGGCAGCGAATAGGGACTGGTGAGATGGCTCCTTCTGGCAGAGGTCCTCACTTGTGCCTGCTTGGTGGTTTGGGAGCTGCAGCATAGACATGTGCATATGCCTCAGTGTCTCCTCCACAATATGGGGAAAATAGTTCTTTTTCACCTATCACTTATGCTGTGAAGGTTAACTTTTGCAGGCTTTGTGATCTTCAGTTTTAACAGCTATCAAGGTATATGTGTTCCATATGTAAATTAAAGTGGTAACTCCAGACAGAAATCTTCAGAAATACAACAAAAAATTCTTTCATTCACTTTAAGGTTAAAGAGTCACCCTGCTACTCTGTGCCTGACCCTGTGCTGTTCATAAATGTCTCAGGATCCTCAGTGTGTGCAAAGCCCTGGGACCTGAATAGGAGAAGTCATATTTTTATGCATTCATCAAATCAATTTGTATAACTCCATTGGCAAAAAATGCTGACTGTGTCTGTTACTTCTGAGAATAGCACAGAATTATGCTAAAAACATCCTAATATTGATTTTATGAGAAGAAAAACATGTCTTTCAGAACACTCTCTTTTCAGAGACACCTGAATCTTTGTGAAGTCTAACGTAAAATGCCCTCTGGGCAATCAGGCAGTCACTGCTTATATATATCAATAAGTGGCTTCTGCAGCTATGTCCTGTAAAGTAGGTCCTCTAAAACTGACGTAGTAAAAAATGCTGCCATTTTAATATTGTAACTGATTTTGGAATGGTTCTCAAGAGATGCTGTAAATATGTATTTCAGTTAAACATTGATCAGACCAATACTGAATTGTTTGTAACTTAAATGTGTGACTATCAGAGAATGTACCATTTTTATTAAGCACAGAGAGAGCACAGGCTTAAAACCAAAGGACTCAATGGATACTCTAAATTCTCTGGGGCTATCCCATCAGCAAGGAACATCAGATGTTTCACCCTGCTGGTCAAGATCCCAGAGGGTAAGGCTTGGTCTGCTCTGTGCATTTGAAGGAGCATTTAACAGCGGTTACCAAGCTGCTCAGGTTTTCAGATAACAGAATTATTGCTAAAAACTGCTTCATGACAGTCTTTCACAACCAGTCAGTCAATAGGTAGTCAAAAGTTTCTCAAACATATGTACCATAAAATGTAAATTTCAGTGGCTTATTTTACCTGAAGATAAGTATGTGGGACTGGCTTTGTTTTTAACAGCTGTGAAGGTTATTTGGAGTTTTTGAGGAGCAATAATCATTATATCAGTTCTGATGGGAAAATTATAAAAAACTTGAAATATTTCAGTACTTGCTGAAAACTTTAAGTTCAGCACTGTATCACAATTGTGCCTCCTTTCTTTGAAAGAGAATGGCCTGTTTTTAACAAGCATCCATCATATTTTCAGTGAATGATTAGATAGACGGGAAAGTCTCTCTTTCTCAGTACTAAGAAAAGGACTGAAAAGTTTTATGAAGGGAAGGAATTCATGACTACTTTTTATGTAAGTCTAAATTCGTGATCTGTAATGATATTTTTTCCTCCCTAATTTCAGTCTGTGGTGGTGAGTCAGATTCATAGAAGTATCAAGCCCTCATTTTTGTAAAATCAAGCCAGTTGAAGCCATACCAATAGGAATTATTGAAAAAAGTCTTAATTTTAAAATACTGTCGGACATCTGCACACTGATGAATTACCTGCATTATAATGCAGTCTCCATATTTTATGGATAATCTCAGAATCAACTAAAGCACTGGCATAGCAGAAAGGATGTTCAGAGATGCCCATTTCATCTCTTTTTTTATTAAAATAATGAAGAAATGCAGGTGTGGGTACATCTGAAGCAATATTCTGTTTTATACTGTTAGTAAGGCTTGATTACATGCCAGCTGAAATCATTGGAAAGACTAACATTTACCAGAAAACCCTTTGGATAAGCCATCTGTGTTGCAGAATTCCCCTGCAATAGGGAATGGATTTATCATCTTGCACCAGAGGCAGTTGAAATAAATCAGGTAAGATGTTTCCTTTCTGCAGCAAATACAGTTGTTTGGGTAAGGTTAGGTGATGGAGAACTATCTAATGAGTACGAATTTTGTGTCCATTTACCAAAAGGTGTTTGACTGATGATTTAGTGATGCAGTCATATAAAACACATAGATCATTATGCACCTGCCCATGGGCTTGCTTTCAGATATTCCCTTTTAGATTGCTTTTACTTTTTTTGTTAAGCCACCTGACAAGCTGTCATAAAGAAGACCATCTTTTGAAGGAGTCATGGGTAATCCAGAAACCCCCAATGGTTATGGTGATAGTTTTGAATTGCTATCTCCTTGATGCATTTGTTTGTACATGTGCTGACTGATTTTCATCTCTTTGGTAGTAGTCTTTAGAAGTGAAAGCATAATATTCAAGTTTGTGATTATTGTTTGAGGAATTAAATGTACAGATATTGGGTACATTTTCACGTGTTGCTTCTTTTGGAATGTATTATAAAAAGTTGATTTCGCGATGTTATTTAATAATCTGAGAAGGAACAGATTCTAATTGCATACTACTTTCATTACTAGTCCCATTGAAATAAAGAGTATGGATATTGTGACCCTGGAAATCAGAATCTAACCCTACAGTTTTATGTTGCCGTCATATGATGCTTAATTCAGAAATTAAAAGGATAGTTTGTGGTTTTTTTTATTTGCTTCTTTGGTTTTTTGTTTGTTTGGGGTTTTTGGGGTTTTTTTTGTCAAGTAACATTTTCACTATTTGTATAACATATAAAATACAACTCCAAAACTCAGGGAAAAGAAAAATTAAGCTTCCTAAAAAAGTCAAGAGTTTTAGTTTTCTACTCCCTGCTTCATGAGACCTAACATGTTTTTAATTTATCACCCAAAATTCATTTCAGAATTCAAACCCAACACTGAAATCACCAGCTGGTATATTAAGTATATCACATCGTGTCATATCAGTCCCTAGCTTTGTCCTACTAAAACTCAGTATTAAATATTATTGAAGATCTTTGATACACATGCATTACTAAGCTTTGTGCTCATTATTGAAATGTATTCTACAGTGTTAAATGATGATGCATATTATATGATACACATTACAGCTCATCTTTCTACAGACCAGCATCTGGTTATTTGTTTGCATTTTTATATTTGCTATTATTTTAGTAAATATTAACTTTAATAAATGCAGTATTTAAATGATTTTTAACTCAATTGTTTTTTTAAATAGCTTATACATCTTTACAAGGAACCTGAATTTGATACATCTATTTCATTACAACTGATAGAGTAAAATGATTATTAGGATATTTATGAGAAATTGACATGACTACTAAAAGCTGAAAATCCTGACTTCTGATTGTTTGATTAGAAAACACGAGTACATTCTCTCCTTCACGAAAACACATATTTGTTCATAATGGACAATGAGGCTAATGAGGCAAGTATCTTCTTGCATGCTGACTGAAGCTGGTTTGCATGTTAATGTGGAGAAGAAACAGCATCAAGACTGTCAGTTCTGGACATGCTTCAATGTTGCCTTTTAATTAGAAGTTCAGATTTCTGAAAGAATAGCTGGAAAAGAATGTACCGGAATCTTACACAAGAGCTCGACTTACAAAACATAGCAGTCACATGGGTTTGTTTCCTGTCACACACTGTTAGCATCAATGACATTGCTGCTGCCAAGTTCACTTGATCTATGCATAAAAGAGATGCTTACTTTTCAAGAGTTATTTGCCCAGCAATAATGAAAACATCCCAAATTCCTTCATAGTTAACATGCCCCATCCCCAGCCAGTATTAATATGTGGCCATACAGTTCAAGGAAAACTAAGTGTTGAATTGCTGACCTCACAACTTTTCCTGTGGTGTGGGAGTTGCTGTGATTTGAGGTGCTCTGCTATTTCTCATGAGAAGTGGAGTTTTTTCTTTATGGGTATTGCATGAACGTACATTTTCTGCACTTACTGGCTTATCTGCAGCACTTTTCATGTATTTCTAGACTGAAGTTCCTCTCAATTTATGGAAATTGAGATAGTTGGCTGTTCTTTCAAAGCCAGATTTGTGTCCTGAAAGTGCAATAGCCCAAGGAAATTAATGCCCAAGTTTGTGATTTAAATCGTCCTTCCTAGCAGTGAGTGAATATCATCTTTTCAAAGATAACACGTCAAAGTTTCCCAGAGATATTCATTACAGTGGGTCACATCTGATTATCTGTTGTGCTGGGGCAAATACGAAAGCATTTTCCTTACACAAGTAAGTCTGCTCTGTCATCACACATTCATAAATTGAAGCACAATTCACCCACACTTTTTTTCATCTTTGGAGCATAATGGCCCAGCTCAGAGCAGCAATAGAATAATATTTGCATATTTGGTCCATTTTAGAATCAAATACCATTATTTAAATTATAATTGGAAACTTTTCTTTAGAAAAAGCAGCATAAACAATACAGATACGAATTAATCATCTTCCTTTATGAACTTTACAGTTCAATGGAGAAGATCATTTAGCCAATGCAGAACAACCCCATTAATCAGCATAATACATCTAAAGTTGCATTATACAAATGAAAAAGTGCCTTTTGGCAAGATGTGTTTGGCTTTGGAGCAATCTTGCAATATTTTTTAACTTAAACTCTACCAGATTGTTCTTAAAGTAATTTTTTAAAGAAGAAAACAACAGGTCCCATAAAAAGGCACTCTAACACAATGTCCTGCCAATGTCCAGGGCTGAAAGAGGATGCCTAGGGGAAAAAGAGAGGGTACACATGTATAATATTCATCCAACTTGCTTATTCTGAGTTCTTGCACTTGTGCTGTGTGATTTGGCTTTTCCAGTGGATACTGAAGGCACATGCTTCTGTTAGCCATTCAAAAATTTACTCCTTCTTACGTTTCTTACTTTGAACATAGCTCTGTCAGCTTCTCCTTTTTTCCTTTTTCCCAAAAATGTCAAGATATTTTATCTTCTCCCTCTTTCTGACCTTCAGAACTAGTGTACACATTTTTGTTGTATAACGAATGTGTGACAGTATCAGCTGACCACATGAAAAAGAAGCGTAAGCCAAAGTCACCTTTGGCCTGGTGACCTTTCTAGGATATTTTGCATTTGAATTCCTCTCCAAGAATATTTCTTCTAGAATATCCGAGGAGCCCAGAGGCCAGCTCCTCATAAGTCTCCAAATGCTGACATTTTATGCTGTTTCATTCTTGCTAGGTACCAAAAAAAATGCACTAGCTACCTAACAAACAAAGCAGAAGAAAACTAAGTCTTCACAGCTGTACAGGCTTTGCTTTAAAGCCATGACACTGCATTTTATGCATCTGTCTGAGCCATCTTATCTTGGGGCCTAATTGCCCTAGGCTTTTGATATGCTCAGTTCATGGGGAGAGGCTGCCCATGACTGCAGCTCAGACCTTAAATGATCCAAGGAGCAAAGCTGTATTGACTGGTCAGATCAGCTGTTCCAGTTGTGAACATATCTTGTTCAAGTGTCTAAAGTTGGATGATATAAATCCGGGCTGTACAGAAGAAAGACAAGTAGCATTAAACATTTTAACAAATATTTGATCATGAATATCATTAAGCTTTTTCGGTGGATGATATTTACTTTTTTTCAAATTCATTTCTTACGGAAGTTTCAATAGACTTTAGTTGTTGAAGTGTGTGTTTATGAAAAGCAAATTCCAAAACTTCATGCCCACAGATCAGTGGAACATATTTCACATACACAAGTGGAAGAGTCCTTGCCAGACATGTTCCCGTGCCCAGCCAAACACCAGAGAGAAATGATCCCACTTGAGTGATCTGAGTAACCATAACTACAGAACACAGCTTGATTTTCAAGTGTCCATGAATGATTTTGGAGTTAAATGATTCAAAAAAAGCAGTTACTGAAAAAAAGCTTTATAACTGATTATTTTTTTAATGGATTCTCTAAATAGACATTCTGCAAAAAATAAGAAGCTAAATTCCTCAAATAAAGCTTCTGTTGTGAGTTAGTCAGTCCATGACAGCTACAAGCACCAAAAGAAATAAACACACATCAAGAATTGCTTTGTGAGATTTGTCACAATTGACAGCCTTCTGTTAAGGTCTCCGACAGAATGGAAATGGGTTCTGTTTTATTTGAATAATGTAAGAAAGAGGAATATGTCAAGTCTGTTGAATTTATTCAGACTTCATCACTCCAGGGCCTTTAGTTATACTAAAACAGCCAAATGCTTCCTACAAACATTTTGCCAGAGACAATATTTTACTACCAGACAAAAAACAACAGCTAAAAAGTCTTTCAAAATCTTTAAGATAATTTTAACTTTCTCCCATTCTGTTTGTTTTTAAACCACTAAAATAAAGATTAAAAGGTATAAACTGCATTTGGAGCATAGCAATAGGAAATAAGCAAAAAAAATCCTCTTTACCCAGCAACAGAAAAATATTTGGCTTTATTTATTTATTTATCTATTTATTCATGTTATCACATGTAAAACGTGCCAGAGAATTATTAATATATTTTGCAAATAAGTTATGATCTAAGACATCAGTCAGAGAAAGCACATATGTACACGCCTGATCAGGAAAGTACTTAACCATATGCCTAGCTTCAGTAGAACTTAAGCATATTGAATGGGATCCTTTCCAAAATAAGGGCCTCAGGCAGTGAGAGAGCTAGCTCAGGTATTGGAGAAGAGTATTAGCACAAGTCACGTGAATTAACTTACACTGCAGAATCAAACTGATCTGTAGTATTTTTCAAAGGGAACATTTAAACAATTTTATTTACAGCAGAGGCCCTAAGGAGCTGTGATGGCATGATTGAGCTGGTGATATGCTATGAGAAAAGGGCGAGTGGTAAGGGAGCTCAGGGCTGGGGTTGAGGGATGAACCACCACCATCATCTCTGCCACCACTTGTTGGAGCCTTACACAGTGCCTCCAGGATGTGAATATAGTGGACTGCTCCCCAGAAGCTCCAGGTCCAGGCACTGTTAGCCTTGATTTGTGGGGTAGCATTTCCATTATCATTCTTCAGTTTGCAGGGATGTAGTTTTGTGTTGCTAGTTGTGACTCTCCATCCCACACTTACAATCTTAATTTTTGTTGATTTAAGGAATTTTGCATACTCATGGTACTTTTACATATAGATGCTACTATCATATATAGAAGCACCAAACTTTCTCTTTATTAGACAAATATTTGATTGTTCTAAATTAAATTTTTGGCTAATCAGTCACAAAACAGTTTGCTTGAAATTAGCTCCTCTCTTTAATGCAATAACATTTATGTCGATTCACCTTTCCTCCCCCTTCTCCTTGTCATGAAGGACTTTTCTGTGAGAGCTCCTTGTTACAATGGTTGACTCTGAAGCCCATTTTTGCAGCTACTAAGCAAATTGGCTCTGTCGCTGATTTGTATTGAAAACAAGCCCAGAAAGCAATAAAATTAGCTGTAGAAAGAAAATTGCAAGATGTTTGAAACCTAAGGGCAAACTCAGCATCATCCTTATGGCAGAATGTGTTGCATGGGGAAATAGTGTTTGGGATTCTTGGCTCTTTCCTTCCCTTCTTCGCTTGGCATATGCTGAAAACTGAAGAATCGCATTAACAGCCAAGCACTCACTATCCTGATGGGTTCTGTTCCTCAGGAATGCTTAGTACACTTAGGCACCAAACGGAGAATTTTTTTGGTGCTCAAAGAAAAATTCAGTAATTTAGGCATTTGAGAATGTGATGCTGAGAAGTTTGAAAGTAAAACAGTGAAGCTGAGGATACAAAATACTTGATTCTCTCTAAAATCTATCTGCTAATTCTTGTGAACAAGACAAACCTTCTGATTTCTTTGAATTCCCTAATATTTTTCTACAGTGTGAGATGTTCCTTTGTGAGACTGTAAAAGAAAAAGCTACTGTCATTTGAGCCATATTTTTTCAGATATAATAGAGCACAAATGACCCCAACTACTTCATACCCCCTGTTACTCATTCCCACTCTTCCATCATCCCCTCATTTTGCCAGTACAGCCATTTGCAGGGGTTTGAAGAGAACTTGATTAGATAAGTGACCTGGGTTAAACATAAATCTTTCTTATTTATTTATTTACTGAGTTAGTTTTTAACTGGATCAACTCCTGATCCAGATGACCACACAAGCCCTTGTCTGATGTGGATAGGAGGTGGTGGGAGAAATGCTTCAGGTGTCTGTCAGGGCAATTGGCCTGTGGCTTGCTTAAACAAAATGTGAAATTACACTAATTTATCTGCTTTCTTTCCCTATGATTGTCAAACATGGACCATCTCCTTTCTACCCTCCAAAGGAGCTATTTCTTTAATTCGGTCAATTCTTCAGTCTGTTTCATGATGTTACAGCTGGAGAGGCTGAGATGGGACAGAATGTGTGCCTCTGTTTGGGGGATAAGTGGCCAGGAACTATCACATATGATGGGGCCCAGTTCATGAGCATGGTGAGGAAACACCTGAATAAGCAGCACTTCATGAGAAATTAGCAGCGCTGCTATAGGTGAAGAAACACAGAGAGATCTTCCAGCTTGGGGACTAACAGTGAGGGTGGAAAGGAGGAGTGATGGGACAGAATAGCCCAGCCTGGCACAGATGGCAAAGAAATATACAGCAGCCCATTCTGCCTAACCCATCTCAATTTTTGAGCTGACCAGTCTTTGTACAAATGCCTGAAATCAGATTAAGGCACAAAATTTTGGGTTGAATATTTACACTGCAGTTTACTGCTTGCTGCAGTTTAGCTCTCCTACTCGAATTTAATGGATTTTAGCTAATTTAGACTAGTTTTTATGAGAGAGACCATGAAAAAAAGACCCAGAAGAAGCTGTGAGCTTGAACCTTGCGCACCTTGTGTGGCTTCAACACCAGGCTTGTGCTGGCTGCCTTAACTTATGCATTGCTGTACCCTGTTTTGCCAGGCCAGAGGTAGCACTGCTCTATCACCTCTGAACTAGATGTGCACACAAATGAGTTGAGGAGCAGGAGAGACACTGTGGTCTGCAGGCAGCCCTGGGACCTGTGCTGCTGGGGAGGTTATCCAGAGCAGAGCCATGAGAAGGCATGATGCCAGCTGCAGCCCTAAGACATGGAGGTGACAGCCTGTTCTCCAGGGTTTGACCAAGGTACATTCAGCATGAGATGCATCACTCAAGTGTACTCTTTGACCCTCCATCTCAGGTTTCACAGTGCAGGGTGAGAACACTTTAGTGCTGTGAAAGGTGCTGGTGGGTGAAGGAATCCAAACAATTAACAGTTACCCAGAAAAATATGCTGCCCATATTTGAAGAGGATTGAGCCATGAGGTCTCAAATTTCTATTGGAAATTCATTTTAGATATGACAACCATTGTTTGAATTTGCACTAGTTTCATGAGGATATTCACTCATCATCCCCCAATTTCTTTTTTCTCACAGGACAGCATTTAGCAGCTAAGATTTCTTGGGTTTTCTTCACGTTTTAAGAGTTTTTTTCATTATTTTCAGTTTAATTCAATTAAGATTAATTTAATTCAGTGAAATAATAATTCAATTCAGGCTTAAGAGTTTTGAGCAGTTTTAAAATAATCAGTCCATGAATTTGCTTACTATATGGGATTTTCAGAACTCTTAGGGTTCTAATTAAATCACACAGCCTGTTTGGACATGGTCATCATCAGTGTTAAATTAACTTCCTGAGAGCATTAACTAGACCTGATAATGTCAGGGCTTTTTTCTTGTTTTAAGTGACAGAAGAAATTCAGCTGCTCTGTGCTTGAGCTTAAGAAAACATTTAACTGAAACAAATTGCTGTTAAGGGTTCTTTTCTTTAACCTTCTCTTCGATAAAAACTCGGAACTGGTTAACTCGGCAGCTGAGAACACATTTAATCTTGATTGCTTCATTCTGGCATTACTTAATTTAATTTCTTTTATCTTTATCCCTAGCTTTGAAATCTTACTAGCTCTTTCCAAACCACTGTGATTGATAGTCATATTACTCTCATGTGAATTTGTAGTG
Organism: Psilopsiagon aymara; assembly: GCA_024733675.1. NCBI lineage: Eukaryota > Metazoa > Chordata > Aves > Psittaciformes > Psittacidae > Psilopsiagon > Psilopsiagon aymara. The sequence goes on along the minus strand of JANRGW010004548.1, from coordinate 30,389 downwards.
AAGATGATGTTTCTTTGCTTTGAAAGCAATGCCGCAAATGAAATTGAAAACTATACTTTTAAAAGGAGAAAGAGTTATTTGTGATTTGGATAAAAGTATCAACCTTGGGACCAATACAAAAATTGAATTATAAGAGTAGCCTCATTTACTCATATCCTACATTTAATTTACATTTTATATCAACCCTTAAGTGCCAATTTTAATGTTAAATGAGCTGTTACTTTGGAAATATATTACCTGGTTTGATGGAGTGGCAGAAGCTTTGACATCTAGCTCTTCACAAAGGTAGTTGAAGCAAGCCATCTTAAATGTTACAGTGTTCAAGGACAATGGGAATATATAGTTCTACTCAGAAAACTGTATGCTAGATACATGCTGCTTACGGTTTATATGGACTGAGAAGTGGTAAAGTGCTCTACAAGCATTTAACTGATGTCTCCATTGCTCAGACACCTCTGCGAGCTGCCTGGGTTGCTTCTCCAGAAGTGCCTGAAATCAATCCACAGTGGAGCTCCAAGTCTTTCTTCTGCCTGCCCAGATGCATCCAAGTTTGTATATCTGGGCAACTACCTTCTGGCTAAGCAGTTTAGAGCTGTCTAGCAAAGTACCTAGATGTCGCCTAACTTCTCTAGGTGATCCATCAGAGTGTGGCTGACACACTGGACTAGCAAAACCTAAAGGTTATTATTTTCATTCGAGAACAACCATTCACCATCCTTGTAGGCCAAACAGTTGATCACCAGCCTAGAAAGTCTCTATCTTGAGGGCTGTAAGCTCCTACTGCCAGGGAAACTGGTATAATTACTACAATGGACACCAGCCATGGAACTGCATTCCACAGTGTCTAGGGTACTTTGCAGAGAGGAGTGAAGGATTTGCATTGCCACAGGGAAAACAAATGAGAAAGGTGCATGTGTGTCAGCTAGCACAAGGGGTGATTACCCACAAAGGAAGTTAGATTCTGTTTTGTTTCCACAGTTGCTTGTAGATTTATTCAGTGTTTAACTTTTTAATGCAATATTCTCAGATGAAGAGCTGCAAAGAAAATTAAACTTATTTACATAATTTTTATTGCATTAGCATCTACCTTGTCCCCAACAAGGTTGATCTCTAATGTTCTAGTCAGGACGTTAATCTTTTGGGGCACAGGCCCTAATAGTTTACAATTGAACAAAGAGAATACAGCAGAGTCAGGGAAGGACTGGAGGTTTATGATTTATATGAGTTTAGACCATTATGTGTTCTTTTCCCCTTGCATGAACTTCACTTAAATTTCAGTGGTTTTGTCTCTGCCATTTTTATGGTGAACTGAAGGGCTCTGCACACAGTGAAGCTTCAACTTGTTTCTATTATCTGCCATCATGCAGATATTACTTCTGGAAAGCATTAGAATGACTTTTGACATAATGAAACCACACTTCATATCAATAAAAACAGACTCAGAATGAGGTGCATAAACAGTACCATGTTACATTTTGCATTTGAAAGATTTACAGGTTTTTAAGCACCCGAACTGTCCTAAATCTTAAAAGAGCAGTAAAATATCTGCCTCCAAACTGAAAGCACTAATATTTGTGGGAGCTTAAATTTGATTAAAAATATCAGTCACTGTAGACATTTGATACTCATATTTTGACCTTAAACAAAGCATGAGCCCATGAAGAGCCAGCAGTCATCAGTTGTAATTTACAGCTGTGTCTTTTTCTGCTCTGTCTTTTTAATAGTCCTCTGAGCTTTGTCAAGATTAGGCCCCTTCACTTTTTTTGCATGAGGTTTTGTAAGAAGTGTTGATTTTGATAATTTATTGAAATGAAATCAGTGTTGAAGCAATGACTTATGGGCCTTGGAAGTGCTGGTCACAGCAGGAAAGATGTGAACTGAAGCCACCTCTCTTCTGCTTCTAAAGGCATGGTGGCGTGTTTTCACATGGGTAGCCATGCTAGCTAGGTCATGCAATCTATGCTACTTTGAGTTCACTCAAACTATATGAACTCAAATTAGTGCGCTGCATTCACTGCCCTTGAGATTCATTCGGAATAAAATATTATGTATCAATCTATGCACCAGAGCTCTTTCTCATTCCTTCATTCTTTGTGCATATTACAAGCTGAGTAATAAGAGAAATCTTATCACAAGTAGGCAATCTGTTGCTCTGGTTGCTCCTCTCTGAACTCATTTCCGAGTATCGGTAAAACCAGGTTAAATTGCTATCAGTGAGGCAAACATTCTCTGTATAATTAGGTTGCCTGAAATGCTCGCTCTCTCTCTGTCTCTTAAAGAAAATCATAAAGAAACTCAATAATTCAACTAAAGCTCTTTCTGAGTGAACTGGAGAAATCATGTTGGAATAGGACTATGTGGTAGATGTTAACTTAAGCTTTTGTGGATGTTAACTGGAAGTCGCTGTAAGCATGGTAAGTTTCCTGCTTTGTTTCAGTAGTTTTATATATCACTGTCATTAAGCCCAGTTTCGTGGCTACATTGAATGTAGTAGAGCACAGGATGGGCTAAGATTTAAAAACCAAAAGTATGAAGGTGGGAAAGACAGGCTTGTGGCGCGTTTACCAGAAGTAATATGAAGAGAAGTATCCTGATGGGAGAGGAAGAGATTGCTGAGCCATATCCCTGCCTATCAGCCCCTGCTCTCAGTCTGGGTGCCAGTGCAGAGGGCTGCAGGGAGCCATGGCCACTCCTCTGCCCTTGCGTTTCACCCCTCCGCACCCTGCTGCAGGGTAAAAACCCTCTTTGTGCTGCTCCATCCACATCCTCCCTGCCTACACAAATGGCTCTCAAACTAGAGCTAAGCAGGAATGTGCCATGGATACAGAGGGAAATGCCAGGAGAAAGTGAAAAATAATTTCAGCTGAGAAGATGAGGACTTACCCCATCTTTACAGCTTGCAGACTGCTTGAATTCCTGACCGAAACTCCCACAGAGCAAGTGAAATTACAGTGAACTATGACATAATTGAGGAAAAAGCCAGGATCTTGCATGATAATGACCATATACTTCTGTCTGCCAGTAAAATTACACTTTCACTGAAACCACTCATCTCACTTTTCTGCTGTTTTGTTTCTACAAGTTTAAAGAGTCTGAATAGTACTTTGCTCTTATTTTTCCTTATCTAGACAGATTTTCATATACACTTCAACATTGAATGCACAAAATGACTGTTTTGACAACTATTTGCTGAAAACGCTGTTATAGTTTCTAGCTGTGAAACTGAACTTACATTACCTCAACTGACCGGACCCGTAGCAGACTCTCAGATGGAATGTATGCATCACTCTGCCAATTCAGAGGTTATTTAATACGGTATGTCTGGAACTAGCCTTTTTGTTGAAATTGTTTTGGCTAAGAAACTATCCAGATGAGTCTACTGCAAAACTATGTGCTTTGACTGGGATATTCAAAGTTGGTCTGGAATTGCTCCACTCAAAAATGGGCTGTGTTAGAGATTATTTCTTTTGGAGAACAGCAATTAAACCAAAGGTTTGGGTTTTTTTGTTCATTTTTATTTTTTTATACACATAGGATAGGTACAATACATGTATGCATGCATTATTATATGCAAAACAACTTTATCTTTCTTCCTCAATTTTTTCATTGTCAGTTAAAATTATGCAATAAAACATCAGCAGAGATAGGGTGATAAAGACTGGGAAGAACTCTAATTTAGTCATGTGTATGGGAGCTATCATTTTGCAGTTTTCCTTTTAGCCATGCATCATACTATCCAGAAATGGTTAGTTACTATGTTAATGGGAATAGCTGATGCATTGCAGTAAGTGCTGGCATTTTTCTGCTGTGATGGTTTTCTATTCACACTAATGAGCATTTTTCTTTTAAATTGGTTGCAATGTTTAATTCATTGTTATATTTGTTTGACACCCCAGAATAAACTCTGCCCTCAATTATACTAGTGTAATTCCAGGATAGGCTATCTGTTCTCATCAGTGTTAGACCTTGATTTGTCCAGTGATTTAAACAAGCCTTTAACCTTAAACACATTTCCATCACCCACTGATAGTTAGGGAGACTCTGAAGTGGTGAAGTTTTTTTTCTTCCTTATGTTGGTCAAAGAAAGAGTGCTTGAGCTTGTGTAGATAATTTTAACATTTTGTAGCTAAGTGTATAGCTATATATAGCATAGACTGTACTAAGTAATAGACACTGAGCCATCCTTGAAAATAGCAGTCATGGTGAGTGAAATATTAAGCCTAAGTCAATAGGCATTGCTGAGACAGCAGAGCTTGTTAACCTGGGCATGACAACCCCACTGCTATTTGAAAGGTGACTGAAAAGCTATGTACTCTGGCAGGAAGGTTTAAGAGAATTTAGTGAGGTCAGGCACAACCTCACCCAGATACCTGCCCCACAGCTAGGCTTAGTGAGAGCTGGCACCTGTGGAAGGGGCAGAAATGAGTATGCCAGCTCCTCCCTCAGCCTCTGGAGTTCAGAGTCTGGCATATTAATTTGAGCTGCTTTCCTCTGCCAAGAGCTGTCTGGATGGTTTTTCAAGTCCTGCGAGGTAGATTGGATTCAATTTTTCATCCTACTCATCATTAAGTGGGTAATGGGCAGTTTCAGGCTTGTAATGAAACTAGGTCAAACAGTAGCCTGCTTGTGTAAGCTCCAAATGTCTGGTTCACTAGAGTCTGTTATATCTTAAATGGCAATAGATGGTATTTTGATGTACCTTACAGAGCAGAAAAAGGATAGATGTATATTATTCATGAATAGATTTTTCTTCTAAAACACGATGGAATTAATTAGGTCCCAAGCCCAGCATTTCACTCCTCAGGCCTTTGGGATGTGGTCAGAAATGCAATTGCAATGTCCAAAATTCAACTTATGTACTTTAAATCCTGGCAGCTGTGACTGCACTAGCTCTAATCCCAGAAAAGATACTTTGAAGTCCAGAATTTAAGTCTATGTGGGAATATAATGCAAAGTAGCAAAAAAATCTTTATATAGCCCCCCTCCTCACTCATTCAGGGTTGCAAGTACTTTGTCTAGCTTGTGACACAATAGATAATACATCATGCAACTCTCTTTAGCAAAGCTAATGCAAAGTTCCCCAAATCAAAACAGTTCACAGTTCTCATTTTTGAAATTTTGAACAGGTCAACCATGACCACAGATAAAGATAAGCTCAGAACTTATGATTTGTAAAGTTTGCAACTGCACATCTTTGTACAAGCTTCATAATAACAAAGGAGATAGAGGAAGGAAGAAATAAATGCTAGACACCAAAATATCAGGTTGAAAGGCAGAGTCTCGGGGCTCTCCTGTGGTCACTCCTACTGAGCCCGCAGCAAGCCACTGAGCCAGGCCCTAATATTTGTCTTCATGCCTTTTGTTTCTTCTGAGCTTCTCTAGGGCAAAGCAGCCTTTTACTCTATTCTTGTAAGAGTAGGTATTTTAGTCAGGAACTAGATTATGAGTTATGATAATGGCACCTGGCTATGACAAATAACAGCATACTCAGTCAGTGGAAAAGTGTGGAAACTGTGTAAGGAATCACAGAGTGAAAACGAAGGCCTGGAAGAGTAGCAGCAAAAGACACCAGGATATTTACAATTTTGCAGGGTGTTTGAATGTGTGATGTTCTCAGAAAGTGCTGACTCCTTGTCTCCAGGGACCTAGAGCCCTTCTATACAACCCGCACGATGAAGCCAAAACTATGCTACTAAAAATGAAGACATTTTAACTTTCCTGGATTATAGACCCATTAACCTCAGTCTTCCTCCAGTGCCAGAAGTGTCACTTTCCCTTCTGCTCAGCCTCCCACCTTCAGCGTCTCCAAGGCTAGCGGCTAGCCTTCATCATAGACTATTCCACAACTTTGCAGAAAGAGCACCTTCTTAAAAATGGGATCTGTGGATTCAAAACTACCACTGGCCAAAATGAGTCAAAAGCATAAGTTTCCATATTGCAAATGTTAGTCTATTCTGTTAGGCTATTGTGTGGAAGTCAGCAGGCATGTCTAATGGGTCAGGCTTCTCCAAGGAATTAGGGTAGATTTAGCTGCCTCGTGCCTTTTATCAGCTTGCCCTGGAGTGTAGATGCTCTACCCCTTTAGCCAAGGCACCTTTAAGTAAGTGATATGCCAGTCCTGAGGAACTCTGTGAGCTGAAATGGTGGAACAAATTGATTTTAAGTACCTCCAAGGCTTAGATGGGACTCGAGTGTCAGCAGTCTGAGAGCTGTGGACCTGGTACAAGGCACTTGGGGAGTGAGAATGAAATCTAAACCAGCTGGTCCCTGGGCTTGGTGTAACACTTCAAATGAATGCCTGCACTAATTGTTCACATTCTTGCTTTTCTGTAAGGAAAAATCAATTCATTTTTTTGTTCTACCCTGACCCCACTTATTACTTGAGCTGAGAGAATAATTCACAGCATACGTCTTCCCTGACAGAGTTGCTTTTTCTCCTTTTCAACGTGAATCTATGAAACCATCTGCCTGTAGCTATGTATAGATTGCAGTTTCCTCATGTTTATCTGTCTACAAAAATGATTTTATTTTTTTTACCCAGTCTTATTATCTGTATGAATTCATTGTGACCTGATCTCTGAACTGTTTTCTGGTCACAGAAATCACCAGGGTGGGATATTTCAGCTACAGAGAGTCCACATGTGTTGCTATTTGCTATTGTTTCACCAATATGTTTTTGGTTTGATGGATGCTCTCATTTATGATGACCAGGTTTACACATTTCTAATCTATTCAATATAGTAAGAGTTGCGTGAAGGTACAAAAACAGGTTCACCAGAAAACAAAACTGAAAAAGGATGGTTATAGAATAAGCAGTTTTCTGACTAATTTCTGGACTCAAAGCTGACATGGGAATTTGCAGTCAAATGTGTTCAAAACCTTGCAAATATTACTTTGAAATTAGTTTTTTGCTATCCTTTATTGTAGCTATATTCTGTGACAAGCAAGTACAGCAGTGGCAAGGCACAGGTTGAAGAGACCATAACAGTTATATATACGTTAAAACCCTCAAAAGTATTTTTGGAGGGATTTAGGTTTTGTTTGGGATGTATTTTGCTATAGTCATTCCAGCCTTTTTTATGCTTGATTAATCATTCCAATTTGTGAACTGGCTAATACAAGGGTTACTTCTCAGTGCGAGAATGTGAGTCATCTTGGTGGATCCAAGGCATGTCACTGACTGCTGTAAAATTATATTTTTCTGTCTTTCTAGAAGTCTGTTGTCTAATTCGGCCCTACAGCTGGATCAACAAAACAGCACTGAGTGAATCATTCGCTGTCATCCCTGCAAGCAAGGTTCTTGCAGCAACTCTGAGTCAGGTTTAGAACTAATGCCAAATTTAAAATGTGGCCTCATCTAAGCTATTTCTTCACAAGTGCATATTAGAGGTCTGCAGTTATCTTAAAGGTATATTTTTTCCTCTGAAAACAAAGTTCAGAGAAAAAATGAGAAAACTGATGCACTGAAACCATGTGAGCTTCAAACAGAAAGGCAGATAGTAACATATATTACAAGCTTTTGCATCCTTAGCATGATGAACACCTCATGATATACTGGCAGCCTTTAGTTCACTAACCTCAATGTCATTTTAAGCATTTGATATAGCAGGAGACAAAAACCTTTTTACAGGATGGAATCTACCAGTGCGGCAGCTTATGTGCAAAACTGTCATGTTAAACGTGACATCCTGGGCTTCACGTTGAATCTTACTACATATTCAGGCTACTTAAGTGCACCAATCCCTGTCTATCAAGAGGTGGATTAAGGTGTTGAGAAGTGGCTGTTTAATTTCTAAGATTTACATTTGGTAATGAAGTGTGCAACCTGTCCTGATTTTCTATTTACTTCATCTGAATGCACAGCTATTTTGTAATAAAATTATAGTTCCTTTCTTATGAAACCTCTGAAAAATGAAAATTTTTAATAAAAAATTCAGTAATTGTTGTTTTCACTGAGATGCTTGAAAACATCTCCATACTTTTCTGTATTTATTATAATTTGGAGCTTTGTTTGTTATAAATAGCTGTAAGTTATCAAGTATTTTCTGATTAACTAACTTAGCAAAATATTTTTTTTGGGAGTTTGGTAGAAATGATTTTGATTTATATTCCTTTAGGATTATGCCAGCACACTGCAATCACCTCTGAACAGATAAAGGGGAGTTAATGTACCTGCAGCCCTGTGGACTGCAGCAAAATCAGGGAGAGCAGCTTGTCATCTTCTACTGAGCATATTTCTGATCCATTCTTGTGACAGTTGTCATCTCATCATCCCCATACTGTAGTGCTGTACCTTTCTTCCTGCACAGGAAAAATGGCACAGGTTCCAAATAGTAATACAGTCTAGACAGATTTACTGCATGACTTATTTTGAACAGCTGAGTTGTCTATATTCTTTGCTAATATTAAGGTGTAATTTCAATAGTTAGGTTGGTGGGCTTCAGTACTTGTTTATTTTTCTCCTATGCCTGCCTATCAGGAATCTGGCTTGAAATACACTCTCAGTTCTGTATCTAGGACAGTGTGAAGATTTGCATAGACCTCTATTTTACGTTTATAGTTTTTTTACTGCCTTATAGTAATGCCATGCCAGTTTAGACTCCTCTGTCCTCCTGTCAGTGTAACGTTGGACCAATGAAGTGGAAAGTCTGGCCCAAAGCACACAGATTCTAAGAATCAGTCATTTTTATAGTGTTTGAGTCATTCTTGAATCATAACACCTCCATCTTATATGAAGTGTCTTGACTACAGAGATGACTCTGAGAGTAGTAACTCATGTTACTGAGAGAGTTGGGGTTGTTTAGCCTGGAGAAGACTCCAGGGAGACCTTATTGCAGCCTTTCAGATCTTAAAAGGGGCCTCTAAGAAAGATGTGAAGAGACATTTAAGCAGAGCCTGTTGTGGTAGGATGAGGGGTGATAGTTTTAAATTAAAGGAGGGAGATTCAGGTTGGATGTGAGGAAGGATTTTTTTACAAGTTGAATGAGGGTGCTGAAACACTGGAACAAGTTACTCAGGGAGGTGGTGGATGTGCCATCCCTGGAGACATTCAGATCCAGACTAGATGTGGTTCTGAGCAACCTGATCTAGTTGAAGATGTCACTGCTCATTGCACGGGGGTTGGACTAGACGACCTGTCAGCAGAAGAATCTTGTAATTTTTCAGGCTTTGTCAAACAGCAATCATGTGCACCTTTTTATTTTCACAGAAGGTTGAAGGCTGATATATACACAGACTATAAAAAGACAATCTAATTTTGCTGTGGTATCAAAGGCACATATCCAGCAAGCAAGACTAAACGATGACAGGCCTTCTTTTGAAATGATATATCTGTACAGACCCTGACGGACCCTTTGGAGAGGAAAACTGCTGCTGATGAGAAATTTTTGTCTGAAGAAAGTGAAGTCATTGCTTACAGATGTAGATACCCAGTCATGGTTAAGAGTTCCTGTGAAATCAGGGACAGATTTTTCTCTATTTATTAAGAGCAGGATTAACTAAATAACAGCTCATCATGCAGTGAGGCCAGCCCACTGACTGACATTCAGTACAAACAGTTGAGAGTGTACAACAAAAAAAATATTCTGACATTGCAGGAAATTTTGGGGGAAAGCATATTCACAAGGAGAACTTTTGTACTTGGAATGGTCCCACAGTAATGCAGGAGTGGAAAGCCCTCAGATGTCAGCTGAACCACAGCTGTTTGACACAGGACTTTCCAATTCAAGGGACAGGAAGTCTCCTCCCCTGCAAGCCCCTAACAACCCAAGTATGTAAATGTAAGAAAATTACATTAAATTATTCTTACTGAAAGATAAAGAGTATAAAGGAGAACGCCTTCTAGATTTAGACCACAGTAATCCAAGTGTGAAAGAGCAAATGAGGACAAAAAAGGATACTAAGAATGCTTATAAGTGAATAAACAGCAGACCAACATTTTGCCAAATGCCCCAGATAGAGTGAGCTGTGTGTAAATTCATTCCAATTTTGCAAAAACAGTGCCTTGAAGAGTGAACCTTATATTTCTGTGAGGAGGTACCTGTAAATGTTGACAGGTAAAAAACTGTTCTACATGTTGCTAGGGTGTCAAAATGCTACATAAAACTTTCCTCTAACCTTCAGTAAGCAAAAGAAGTGATAAACCAGATGAAACAGGTGCACCGAAGAGCTTTCCTTCAGACTCCTAGTGGAACTAAAAAGGATGACTTTAAAGAGCTTGTGTCAAGAGGTTCCCTCCCAATAATCTCTCCTATATGAATAGTGACTGTAAGTGAAATATAGTTAATTGGGTGAAAAAAAATATATAATCGATAGCGTGAACAAGGTTAGGTCAATGGTGGAAACTCCTAAAGAATGATCTGTAAGCCCCCTAATCTCTTCTCCTTGAGAAGTTGTCAATATGGACATCACAGTAAAGAAATCTTGACAGTATAATCTTCAGCTGACATTAGGAAAGATATCCTTACTCAGTTTAATGGGATCATCTCTTTCCAAGTGTAAGGAGAGATTATTAAAAGTCTGAGTTACTTGAACAGCATTTTTTTCAAAATCTTAATTGCAATAAAAAAGAAAACTACAAAGTAAGATTGGAGCTGTTTTGCATGTCTAGATGAGACAATTATTTTCTACTTGCATTTTCACACTGAAACCACAAACATTTATGCTAAGTTTAATATTTCTAATCTTTCTTTTGAGTTTTAGTTGTTTTTTAATTCACCTTAGATTTTTATACCTCCTTGCTTAAACAAACTTTTAATACTTGTTTAGGCAAAATTTTAATACTAGTTTAAGCAAGCTTTCATCCAGTTTGATCTTCTGTTTTCTGTAAAACTTATAGTCTCTATCTGAATGACATGCTGAGCCTGTTTTGCCTAGAGAAGAGAAGGCTCTGGGGGGATCTGATCAATGGATATAAGTATCTGAAGGAAAGGTGTCAAAAGGATGTGGACAGACTCTTCTCAGTGGTTCAGGCAATACAAGAGGCAAAGGACATAAAGTAAAACACAGGAAGTTCCACCTGAACATGAGCAAAAACTTCTTTGTTGTGAGGGTGACCGAGCATTGGAATAGGCTGCTCAGAGGGGTTGCGGAGTCTCCTTCCCTGAAGATATGGCATAGTCCTGAATAGTGTGCTCTAGGTATCCCTGCTTGAGCAGAGACATTGGACTAGATGACCCCTGGATTTCCCCTCCAATCTCAACCACTCTATGACTCTGATTCTACAACATACTTGACGTACTTGAATATGATCATGAAATTAAAAAATGAAAATGGTATATACCTGTAATGTAGAGAGAAATGTTGAGGTTTAGCATAGCACCCCATGTTTGAATACTAGAGTGGCCGGGGAATTATTTAGCACATATTTCTAATGGACTTTAATTAGTTCACGTGTAATGTGAACTAATTCCCTTGAAAGAGATACATCTGGAATGGGGAAGCAAGGGACAACCGAATGAGATGGGAAACCAAAAAACAGATATTAAGAAAGAAATTCTTGTATGCCTATGATAGAAATAGACTGCCAAAATACTGCATTAGTCAGTGAGGAAGAAGAATAAAGCAAGACGGAAAATAAATTATCTTGTGGCAGTTTTTTTCTCCCACATATTCTGATGACAATTCAAAACCAATGAGAACTGTAATTCTAATTTTTCTTATGTTGTGGGTGAAAAGACTGGAATACCTCACTTCTAAAGCCTATACTCTTGTTTCAGCTTCTCAAGGTATTATGAATAGGAAGTGAAGAAAGTTCTGTAAAGGGTGCTCAAGTTTTAAGAGCTATGAGGATATTTCAGAGATGATAACGGGTATTTTCTCCCTCATGCAGAGGATGCTACCTTGTGGAATCATATTACAGAAGTTAAAATATTTTCTTCACATAAAATGAAACTTAGAATCATGGTGAAATACAGTTATAAAGTAAAAATACCTTTTTATCGTACTAAGGCTTAGATCAGTTAAAAGCTTGCATTTTTAGGGGTTCTATCATAAGAAATCATATCCTCATTGAAATCTAAGACAGAAAGAAAAAGCCCAATTAGACTACCAGAATTAATCTCTAAGAAAGCAAATAGTTCACCAAAGTCCAATCTGTGCATTGGTTTATTTTCAACTTTTCAAAAGAAATAGCAGCTCAGTGGTTAAGCAATGATTGAAGAGGTTAGTAATATATCAAAGTAAAGGATAGGAAAGAGATGGGTAAGCATCTGGGAGGGAAAATGGATAACATTTTCCTTGGTCTGGTCTGAGAAAAAAATGAGAATGTGGGGGGAAAAAAGAGGGAGAAAAATAAGATCAGGCTTCTCAGGAGAAATACTTTTACACAGAATGAACAGTGGAAATTTCTGGAGAAAGACTTGAAAGATGATACCACTGTTCTTTAATCCTTCAAAATGCTTGCTTTAACTAATTCCTCCTTTGAAACCTGTTACATTGTTTCAAAATACATTGCACAAATAAAATGTCCCCAAGTCTAAAACTACAGGCCTCTTTTATTCTTTATTCTTAGACCTCTGTTGTGTTTCACTATATTACAAAAATAACTTTTTTCTTCCTTTTTTTTCCCCCGAGATGTTTCCTGTCAAAGTGAAAGATTCTTTTTTATTAACCTTATAATAGATCTCTATTTGCACAGCATTCCTATCACTTAAGGGTATATATTTCCCTTTTTTATTAACAGTTGAATATATTTTTGCTCCCATTTTCAACATTTTAAAGTAAAAAGGCAGAATGTTCCTTTTAATTTGATGCGGATAATGAGTAGATCTACCGTCATATAGCATTATTCACTATTAATAAAATTATGCAAAGAAATTTCTTAGAATAGTAAAGTTTAATTTCAATGAGCATCTAATTGTTATATGTATAACAAGTCTTTGCAAAACATCTTTGGGTCTGGAATGAGAGAATATTTTTTTTTTTTTACTGAACACCTCTGAAATAGTAAAGTATTAGTCTAATTCCATCCTTCTGTTTTGTTTAGAGGACTTTTGTTTACATCCCCAATTTCTTCTGTTGGTGATGCTCCTGCCAGCACATGTTAATCATGCAACTTTCTTTGCAAGAAATTTGTCATCCCTGCAGTGTCTGCAGGTAAGATTTTTTTCCACCTGTGATTTTACAAGTGGAAAATATTAAGTGTCTCAAACTACTTATCTATATATTTTAGCTCAGAATCAGACTTAAAGACAATATTACAAATATGACTCCCAAAACATGAAGGAAATTATTGTGTGAATCCTGTCAGTAGGATGCAGGATCTTTACGAAGGCAAATCCTATGGGTGGAACATGCTATGGCGAAGTAAGCATATGATCCAGAGGAATTTCTCTGGCCATTTCATGGTGGTAATGGACAGGATACCCACTACTTTTTTAGGAATATTGGACTTAGGCATTTTTAGGGAATGAGTTTCTTTTTTGTAGGATGATATCTCTAATCACAGAGCCACTGAATAAAGAAAAGCTTTTCCTTTGGATCAGTTTAAAAAAAAAGCCCAAAACCACATAACTGCTGCATTCTGGGCACAGCCCAGTTCTATGGTTATGACTTAGGTCTTGGGAGATAATCACTTGATCTGAGCATCTACCCCCATGGTTGGCAGCAATTGGGCAGTGGGTTCCAAAGGTCATAATTTTGGACATAGGCAGAATTTAAGTACCAATTTGTGGGATTTGGAAGCTTTCCCAAGATCAGAAGCTGTGTGTCCTGGGTTCAGCAGTAGCAGAAATTTTTCTCCTTCTTAGTAGCTGGTGCAATGCTGTGGTTTTGACTTTCAGCCTGGGAACAGCACTGATAGCACCAATGTTTTTAGTTGCTGTTCTGTAATGTTTACTCTGACCAAGGAC
>JANRGW010004548.1:0-14694 GCA_024733675.1 Psilopsiagon aymara | reverse complement strand
CTCCAGGAGCAGAGGGAAGAAAAAGGGGGAAGTGAGTGAACAAACTGTGTGGCTGATTTATGGCTTAAACCATGACATATCTAAATAATCAAGCAACAACAGATTTGAAGTGTACCTGATACTGCATGAGGGAGCAAAACTACAGCTGTGTTTGACGAAGTCTAGTTTAGCTGCAGATAGGGGCAGAGGAGATTGTACCTCCTTTTTCCTGTTGTCTCTGTATAACAGTTGGCCCTGTGATGAGCTGATATTTCTAAAAGAAATTTCTCATTCTGATAAGCACTGGAAAAGACGTATCTAGTACTGCCTGGAGTTTGAGTTTATCAGGAAGAACCAAGGGTTAACAAAATCTTCCTTACCCTTCAAGGAAAGAGTTTTACACTTCTTTCATTTTTAAGAAGAGCCTCATTGAATTTACTTGTTTCACTTTTAAAACTTCCTGGCTTTTCATTCACAAATCACACTCCCGGAAAAGCTTTGCTTTTGTTTTTGTGACCTACATTTATAGGACTCCTAATTAGCAGGCAGCACTGGGATCTGATGTCCCTCCAGAGCTCTGCTGCCTTGGGATTCTATGTTAAACAGAAAACATGTTGTGAAATCTCAGCGAAAGTAACTGCGCACTACTGGTTAGCACCTTTCTATGGGCTGTGTAAAATGAAAAGTCATCAGAACTTCAGATTTTCCCATACATTGCACTCTTGTCCTATTCTGGCAACTATTGAAGTTAACACAAGGATCAAGCATAGAGGTCAGGTGAGGTAAATTTTCATTGTCCTTAAAATAAAAATGTACCAGCATTATGTTTGGCAAAACATTCTTCTCTGCATTAGTGTTTGCAATCACTTCCTCAGTTTTCTATTCTTTGCCATCAATCTTTCCTTAGCCTCTGTAGATAAGCTGCTCATTATTATTACCTTTGTGTTCAAATTATCATTCTGGCTTATGAGAAAGTGGCACAACATCCTACTTAAATAGCAATAGACCACACAAGAACTAAGTCGTCTCTGTTCCACTTGTCAGAGTAAATAGGAGTTGGGCTGGAGCTGGAATGAAGCATTTCACTCTGCTCTTTGTATCAAAAACATGTTACATACTGTGGTGAATTGATAGGAACTGCTGCATTCAACCACATCAAACAGCTCCTCCCATCACAGGATCTCATTACTTGCTTGATGACATTTTTAGACTCCTGCTATGCCCATCCTCAACAGCGCCACGTTCATAGCTGGCCAGCTTAATGCTTTGTACCACTGAATAAGTAATGTCAGCCTTTAGAATAAAGTTTCATTTTCTCAGGATTTGCCTTCTGCTTAGCTCCTTTCTGCTCAGATACACACTCTGAGTTTGCTGTGCTGAAAGGCACTATTTTTCTCTTAGAAATTTCCTTATGATTAAGACTTTCTAAATCTCACTGTCTGCAACTTTTCTCAGAATTTAAAGGAATTTTATAGGATGGCCACTGTTCCTCGGAATCAGGCTAAATTGAAGTTAGCCAATATGCTCAAAAGCTGTTGGCAGACACAGAGAGTGACTGAGTAACTTCCTTACCCTAGGTATTTAGGCTAGAAAGACTTGTACCTGGAAGCAATTGCAATGTATCCCACAGTTATATCCTTCTGATTTAAAGCAGTTACTTCAGATGGAAGACAGGTACAGAGACGCCTAACTTCTAAGTGACCTTCTACCTAGAATGAGAGATGGTCAGTCTTTTCCTGTTATAAGATTAGCTAATGGGAAGGAAGAAAATTGGTCCTGGTGGCGCAACCAGCTTGTTTCCAGAAACCATTTTCTGTGGGGTTTATCTACTCTACCATACTCCGTCATCTGGCACAAGAGTGGAAAGAATGTGCCCTATGTCAGGAGCCCTTTCTGCACACGTGCTGTTGGGCTTCCATTATCTGGGAGGCTGTTGGATTCATTGCATATGTGCTTTAAATATAGAACCTTTTGCAGCTACCAGATCCACTCACTGTTAATATACAAAACTAATGTTCAGTGTCAATCTGGTATCTCCTGATTCTCTTGCATCAAGAATCATTCTGTACCCAAACAGTAAATCTGGCATACCTACAGGACCCAGGATATGTTGTACAAGGTTAGAAATAGAGCAGCTGCTGCATACAGCCCTATCCCAAGAGGTGTGTGAAGAGGGCTGTTTGCAGCCTGGATGTACATACGCAGTGACTCATCCAGTCAAAAAGGTTGCACAGTGGAGGCTGAGGGGAATTGATGCTCATGCTGAGGAGCCTCTACAGTGCCAAGAGACACTTGGCCTAGTTATCACTCCCAGGGGCAAAAGGAGGAATTGCTTCTCTTTTTTTCAGTAGTCAGATGGTTTCAAGAGGGGGAGATGTAGTTCCATTTTATTTAAATGGATATTTAAGTGTCCTCAGCAACACAGTAAAATTTCACTAGCAGAAAAGTCTGTTCTCTTAAGAAATAGATTAGTAGATTCATGACTGAAGTCTCCTCTTCTGTCCTTATTTCTAAGTCTGAGGCTGCTAGCTATGATAGGATGATCAAGCAGATACTGGCTTCTCCTGCTTTTCATTCTGTAGTACATTAGTTGTGCTCTTCTTAACAGAGAAAACATCCCTTGGCTGCTCAGACCTTTCAGAGTTGAGATATTTTGGTGCCCGCTTTGTGGCAGAAGCACAGGGTGTGTTTATAAATCACAGTGGAGTTAAAGGTCTCCAAACGGACGTGTCTGTGTACTGCAGCGCAGTACCAGGCAGAAATATGAAACTGAAGCCCAGATCAACAGCGTAGTGTTACGGTGGCACTGCGGTCATTCTAATGCACCCTTCCAGAAGGAAAAGCTGACTGGCTCAGCCCCAGCACTGATAGAGCCACTGAACTGCTCTGGTCTCTTTAAGACAGTCAGCACCAGCTCAGGGCTTTTTGTGCCATAGTGATTTATGTAGGCATGTGCTTATTTGCAGTTTTACAGTCATTTAGGGCCTTTGGACTTTACTGACGCTCCTCACAAGGCACTTTGCCAGTGCCAGAAAGATTTTTTTAGCAAATGTTGGCTGCTGAAAGACAGCTCTTCCTTTGCTTGCTCTTTCAGTTCCTGTGGAGCATCCATCCAATGCACATCTTGGGTGTAATTTTGTCTCTGTGTTTGCAGAGCATCTAAGTTCTCCCTGAAGTCAGTGGAGATCTAGTCAGTGAAGTATGTGGAAATATTCAGCTGATGAGCTGTGGGTATTTGTTTCAAGTGAACTGATTTTGCTCTCCATGTAGAACTTTTAATATGTCAACCTGCAACTTGACATTTATCATCGTGCCAATCCATTCTCTCAGAGGCAAAGTGGCAGGTGTCAGAGGAGCAATCCAGATCTGTGGTTACAAGAATTTCCACTGCACAGGAATGATGCCTTGGTGTTAGCTATTTACCCTGAAGTTCTCCTTTACCCTGAAATCACCTTTCATTCAAACAACACTACAGCAAGGACAAGCAATACTTATCCATGAAATCTGAAATAGCACTTGCAAAGTTTTAGAAAACCTGGTGTGTGACAGAAATAAAATCATCTTTACTGAACTCTTTTTTTCTGTGTGTCCAGCAGGTGGATAATAGATGCCCCAATTACCGGATCCCATTTGAGGGTCTTTTGTACATGAATGTCAGCTTGTATCTTCTGCAGATTCACCTATACATATAACTCAAATCCCTTCTTTTCCTCTCGTGTGAAATGTTATGGCTCCTTTTTTTTATAGGAGACAAATGTAAGCCTTTTCTGTTTATTGACATTTACCACCTCTTTAGAAATCATAAAGTCTCAGTGGAAAGCCTAACATCCCAGTACCCACTCCCATATAAGCCAGGGGCTTTGAAGCTCTTTAAATCCTTTTTCACTTCCCTCCTCCAAGAACATTAAGCAATTCTCATGTGGCTTTTCCAAACCCTGAATGTTATTTTGACAACCACACAGAATCTAATGCATAAATGGAGTTCTTGGCATGAATTCTGTTAGTGATTCTTTACTGAGATTAGAGAGAGCAGGAAACAGCCACTCGGGAGTAATAACAGAGTTGGCATGACTCAGCATCCACCTTACACAGGGCAGCTTCTTAGGTGATTCCTGCACACCTTAAGCCCTAAGGTTTTAAGTGCCTCCCTGAGGAGGTAGCTGTGCTCACTGCCTGCCATTTGAGCATTGGGGCTGGGTGCCCAAGTGCATTCAGCGAGTTCTGCTCTTTTGCATTAGAATCAATTATGTTGGGTGAGAGTAACCACGGGTGCCGCTGAAATGCACACATCGCACACGTTAGTTCCCAGTAAAGCTAACGTTTCTTTCCTTCCACTTTTTTTATATCATAGTGCACACAACTGATTACCATCCAGTAAAAAAAAAAAAAAAAAATGCATCCTTTTAAACTCTGAAAAATAAAGTTGTTGTTTTCCTGTCATCAAGACACTAGCAGACACATATTTGCACACTTGAATGCAAATGTTAGCTGTAATAACAAGTGGGCAAGTGAAGCTAAATTGTTTTAGATTCCAAAACTCATCAATTTTCAGCTGAGTTGTAACTTGCAGCTTGATTTCTCCAGTTCCACACAAGCTCCTGAGTCAGGAGCTAGTTTCAGTTTGCAATTGGACTCAGACAGTCCCTTTCATAAATGTTGAGAAACAGTCAAATTCAGCAAATGTTCCCTCTGTCCCCTGATTCAACTCAAAGCATCTCCTGGGCAGTGAATGGCAAGCCTCCTACAACACTGACTGAAAATTCAGAGAAAAAAATCCCTATTTTCTTTGTTCAAATAAAAAAACACTTTTCATGTATTTGGAAACAATTTTATTTACCACTTGCTGGCAGAAATCTTGTTGATAGCCTTTACTCAAGAGACTTTCCATTAACCTAGCCACATGGAGAGCTTAGCTAGAGGATAAGAAGTGGTATATGTTAAAACAGATATTAGTATTGGGAAGCCTACAATTGCTACTGAAACATAGGTGTTAATAAACAAATCCAACGGTTTTCTTGTGTTTTGTTTGTTAGCAGTTCTTTTTAAGTGATTAAATTCTGTGTTGTTCAGAAAACCTGAAATTAAAGCCTGCAGTTGCTTCATACATACATCATGATAGTAAAACTATCCTGGAAGCAATATCAAGTGCACTGTTTTTTAAATAGATAGTAAAGAATCTGGGCCCAGCTTGAGGTTAGAAAAAGCAGCCTTTAAGCGCTTTATCTAAGAGTTTCATTTTACAGTTGTGTGACCTAAAATACAGAGAAATAGATCTCTGACTTGAATGCTGTATTTTGGTCTTGTATTTATTATATCTATGTTTGTAGATCATTTTATCATCAAAATTCTTTATCAGCCTTTAAAACATAAAGCACATACAGATTTCTTACACTGAAATTTCATGTTGAATACTAATTTTTCCTCACACGTTATGATGAATGACAGTAGGTTTTGGTAAGAGGAATATATCTCCACTGCTGCTAAGTCTCTCACTTTCACTATGGTTCTTACATTTGAATAGCAAACGATATAACTTCTTAAGCCATTTTTCTGCACAAAGTTGCCTGATTTCTTTGTATTTTGAAATTTAATTTCTAGACCTCCTGGCTTTGGGAAAGACTTTTTCAAAAATTTTTTTTAATGACAGGTTCCAAGTTAAGTGAAGTTTCTGCAAGATAAAGGGGTGAGGAAGGCATTGATTGGGAGAGTACAAGGGCAGGAAGATAAAAACAAGCAGAGTTACAAGTTTGCTGACTTGCCTTCTTAGATCCAGCTAATATGGTCTTCATACCTGTGAAATCCATACTTGACAGATTATGTGGATATGTATGTTCATGTTCGGCTTTGCTTAGTCTACATGAAAACTTCCACATATTTAGTAAAGCAGGCTCATAAAACTAAGTGGTTTACATTCCAAGTCAGCTCATCTTTCATCCAAAATGGATATTTTCATACTATTAGATTTGAATGAGTTAATTAAAAATAATGTTTAGGTGGTTGTAGTTATTCAGCTCCTAATAATGAGATTTGGTTTTGAAATATAAATTGAATCGCCTTCTCATTTATCTTATCATGTAAGGAAGCTTACCTATATTTTGTCTTTGAGTTTCCTATTGTTACAGTATAAAATTGCTATTTAGACTGTGTAGTCTGACACTGACACTAACACTCCACAGTGTATGAAGCTAAGGCCGCCAGCACCCTTCCATTTAGCAGATCTGGGCTGCCAGACTAATGAAGTGCATCTACAAACCACCATCAAACCACTATTAGAAGATAACGACTGTGTGACTTGGAACAGATCCTGGTGATGGGGCATATGTCTTGACACTCTGACAACTGACCCCTATGCTGCACAGTATGAATCCCTCCTGTGGTGTCAGCTATAGGAGCCAGGCTGAAACAGATACATGGTGACACCCATGTTGACAATGTGTGGTGTCCTCTAAACATGATGAGGCAGAGGCTGAGGCATCAAGCCCTGGAACACCTACATGAAAAGGCTTTGTGGGCTACCGTGGCTGAAAGACTAGCCTCTAGTGTATAAGGTCTTCCAGGGTTAAAGCTGCGATGAAATATATACCCCACAAAGAAGTTTTGCCAAAATGTGTGAAGCACTGTGTTTTCAAGCTGTGATATTAATTCTTCTCTTCTATAAACAGGTTTTATTGTTTAATTTTGCTTATGGGACCAGATTCTCACCTGAAGATTAAGATGATCCAGTCTGATTGACACCAGCTGTGAATCTGATCTGTAGTTTGTTCTGGAGCTCCACTGCAAAAGTCAGCTGAGTTTTGGTCTCTATATCCCCTTATATGCAGTCTTTGTTTCTACAGTGTTTTGTAAGAGAATAAGAAGGTTTCACTACTTCACAAAGAAAGCTTTGACTGGGGCTTGGCTAATAGAGTCCAAAATTAATGTTTTCAACAATGAAGATTTGTTCTCTGAATCTTTTACTTTTTCAGATGGGAGCAAGTTAAATATAACCTATATGGGGCTATTCTAAAGAAATGCATGCCAATAGTCGATTAAATTCATTTTTTTCTTGGTTTTCGATGGAACATGATTTACACAATTACTCTCTGAAACTCTACAACCAGTCTCTTGGCTAATTTTAACTCAGTTTGATAGGGGAAAACCATTTACAGACAACTGCCGTCTTATAAGTTTTCTTCAAATACACCCTTTCATAAAGGAAAGGAGTCCTGAAAGTATTGAATGAGCATAAGATCTTAGGATGGTTCAGGCTGGACCAGAGATTGTGAAGTCTAATACCCTGCTCAGAGCAGGTGTAACCAAATCAACTTGTCTAGTTGAGCCTTGAACACATCCAAAGATGCAGATGCCATAATGTCTCTGCATGTTCTGTTTTAGACCATCCAAATGCTTGAAAGAAAAAAATATTAATATCCAGTTGATATTTCCAGTTCTCCAACCTGTCCTTTGCCCTTGTCCCATTGCTATACATCTCTGAGAAAAGTCTTGCCTGTCTCCTCTCTATTATCTAACCAGATAGTTACAAAAATCATAGAATCATAGAATAACTTAGGTTCAAAAAGACATTTAAGGTCTTCAAGTCCAACTATTAACATATTAAGTCCACTACTAATTCAAGTCCCTGTCTGCCGCATAGAAACATAGAATCATAGAATATTTAGGGTTAGAAAGGACCTTAAGATTTTCAAGGTCCAACCTCCCTGCCATGGGCAGGGAAACCTCACACTGAACCATGCCACCCAAGGCTATGTCCAAATCGGCCTTGAACACCACCAGCGATGGAGCATTCACAACTTCCCTGGGCAACCCATTCCAGTGCCTCAGGACCCTCACAGTAAAAAACTCTTCCTCATATCCAATCTAATTTTCCTCTGTTTAAGTTTAAACCCATTACCCCTTGCCCTATCACTACAGTCCCTAATGAAGAGTCCCTCCCCAGCACCCCTACAGGCCTCCTTCAGATAGTGGAAGGCTGCTATGAGGTCTCCACACAGCCTTCTCTTATCCAGGATGAACAGCCCCAACTTTCTCATCCTATCTTCATAAGGAAGGTGCTCCAGTCCCATGATCATCCTCCTGGCCCTCCTCTGGAGTTGTTCCAACACTTCCATGTTCTTTTTAAGTTGAGGACAACAGAATTGTACACAATACTCCAAGTGCGGTCTCACAATAGCAGAGTAGAGGGGCAGGATCACCTCCTTCAACCTGCTGGTCATGCTGCTTTTGATGCAGCCCAACATATGGTTTGGTTTCTGGGCTGCAAGCACACACTGCTTACTCATGCTCAGTTTCTCATTGAACAACATCCCCAAATCCTTCTCTGCAGGGCTTCTCTGAATACCCTCTCTGCCCAACCTGGAGCTGTGCCTGGGATTGCTCCAACCCAGGTGCAGGACCTTGCACTTGGCATGGTTAAACTTCATCAGGTTGGCATCAGCCCACCTCACAAGCGTGTCAAGGTCCCTCTGGACGGCATTCCTTCCCTCCAGCGTATCGACCAAACCACCCAGCTTGGTGTCATCAGCAAGCTTGCTGAGGGCTCACTCAATCCCACTGTCCATGTCACTGACAAAGATGTCTACTGACCGACATCTACATGTCTTTCAAATACCTTCAGGGATGGTGACAAATAACACTGAAGAAATGAAGTGGTTGGTAGTTTTGGTATCTGTGATAAATTATCTGGGAAAACCTGAGGCTGATATTTTTACTAAAATAAGTCCCTAAGAATATTCATGGATTACAGTTAAGTTGAACATGAGAATCTGATTCATGTATTTTAAACTCACTCTTCAGAGTATATTTAAAAATTGTTTAAGTGAACAATTTCTCCTACTAAATTGAAATTATTGCATTTAGAAGTAATCCTATCAATAGTAGAATACATTACATTTAAAGAGATAAGAAAGGTGGCATAGGAAAGGGAAACAGGCCATTACTCATAATAAAAACATCATTAGCATAAACAGCTTTGCAGGCTTTTATCTTCTTGTGTTATTATTATACTGTAATAATACTGTT
Source organism: Psilopsiagon aymara (assembly GCA_024733675.1). Lineage (NCBI taxonomy): Eukaryota > Metazoa > Chordata > Aves > Psittaciformes > Psittacidae > Psilopsiagon > Psilopsiagon aymara. The sequence continues at coordinate 5,697 of JANRGW010004548.1, read as the reverse complement.
ATTGCTGAAACGCAGCTGAAAAGGTACAATTCAAGTAAGCTCTCAAATATATATATAGAATCACAGAATCATAGAATAGTTAGGGTTGGAAAGGACCATAAGAACGTCTAGTTCCAACCCCCCTGCCATAGGCAGGGACACCTCACACTAAACCATATCACCCAAGGCTATGTCCAATCCGGCCTTGAACACCGCCAGAGATGGAGAATTCACAACTTCCCTGGGCAACCCATTCCACTGCCTCACCATCCTCACAGTAAAGAATTTCTTCCTTATATCCAATCTAAACTTCCCCTGTTTAAGTTTGAACCTGTTACCCCTTGTTCTATCACCACAGTCCCTAATGAAGAATCCCTCCCCAGCATCCCTATATATCTTCAAATAAGCGTATGGAGAGGCAAAAGCAGATTACCAGTAGTTCAAGAGAAACTTTTATGTCTATTTTTGTGTTTCGATTTTAGTGATGTTTGCAATAGAAACCAGCAAATGTCTGCACTGGATATTTTCCATACTGTGCTTCATATGATATGTCATATCGAGACACTTAAATAATTGTCTTTAAAAAATAACAGCTGTCATTTTTACTGCAGGTGATATTTTCATTTCACTGTTAATTCTTTGGTTTATTTACTATTGGCGTTCTCATTATTTGGTTGTGAATCTTCCTGAAATTGTGCATGAATTGAGTTTAGATTCTCATCATGGAATCTGAAATGGTAGAGTTCAGTATCATATGTGCATTTTGCTTTGTTCCTAACTCAATATAACTGAACACTTTTCTGTAAAATGTTAATGATATTTTTAAGCAGAAGGTGGAGTTTAATTTGTGTCACATAGATAAAGGATGTTAACTAATGCTTACACAGATCCCACTCCTGTCCACATAAAGGACATGACCATCCACGATTTAAATCCCAGCCAAGCAAGGAGCCGGAAGGCCTTTGAGACTGCACAGAGACACAAATAAGGAACCTGGTTAATATTTTACATTCTATATAAAGACTGGTTTGAATTATATCTTCTCTCTGTCAGTCAGCTCAAAATAAAGAGCTGGGGATAGAAGGGAGAAAGCAGCAACCTGAAGGTGAAGATGCATTTCCTTACTCCTGAAGTTTAGTCAGCTTTGGAAAATTCCAGATGAGTATCTTTCTGTGGAAAATTTGTCCTACTGGTGATTTTGGAGACTGTAGGGAATTCAGTGCTCCAAATCACTCTGCAATGTCTAATCTAATAAATTGTAACATCATAGCATTCATCATCGAAGGTGCATTTTCTTGAAAACAGGGAACCTAAAGAGTGGGCTATCAGATCGTATTCTTCACTAACTCAAGAAAGTATGTTTTGCAATGTCTTCGAAACTGCATTATTAAGGCAGTTTTTGTCTTCAGGATATTTGGAAAATGGTTGCAGAATCTCACCTCTGAAAATTAGAGATCTTTAATTTGAAGCCTAAATATAGAATTGGATGAATTATTTCCAGTTGTTCTTATACAGATATTTTGGGTTAGCATTTTTGACCCACATGCAGTAAATCTGATGAGTATACCAAAAGAAATCATGTCAGCTCAGCTTCGTTTAAGATGAAAGGTCCAAAGTATTTTGGCTGTTTTCATGAGAAAGAATTTCCACTTTTTTTATTATAAGGGTCACTTTTCGATATGTCTTTCACTTTGAACTTGTGTTTTCTGACTGGTGAGATTTTTATGCAGTACTCTTCAAGATGGACAAATCCTGATAGCAGCAACAGTTCCTCTGAGCTCTTCTGAAAATGCTGCAGCTTACGGATCCTGATGTCATTTGTTTTTCTACTGCACATCACTAGCAACTTCCAGTAATTTTCTGATCAACTAATATTCACAAGTGTCATTTTTTTAACATTTTTTCCTAAGTTTTGAACTCTTAGATCATACAGAAATTCCAGGTAGTAGAGCCAAGAGTCCAAATTCAATAGGTAACACAACAAACTAAATTGATGACATGCATTGCTTCAAATGACCCTCCATACACACCTGCCAGCGAGGTGAACTGAGGAGAACAACTGTCCTATCTATCTTAGGTGGTTCATTTAAGTACCTAAAGTTAGATGGGATGATCTATGTCTAATTGTATAATCTTCTTACACAAAAGTAATGAATCATGCATTTTTAATTACCACCACAAAATGTTTTTACAAAAAAAATGAACTTACAACAAATTTTTTTTTTGATATTTTAATAGGGGTTTTCAATAATCAAGCATTTATTTTAAACATTTTCATGATTGATCAAAAATAAATATTTACTACAGCCATTTAAAAGATGGAGGCAAAGGGAAATTTTATATAAATTTTTTATAACAGGAGAAACTTTCTAATCTAGTTTCAGCTTATCATTTCATTCACTGCACTCCCACATTAGTTTCTCAATGGGACTGAAAATCTCTGTGGTTGTTCTTTTCCTCTTCTTGCTGTATTTTTTTCTGCATACCTTTTTCTTACCACAATATCTGAAAGTAAGCAAATTACTAACATGTTTTGAGGTCTTTCTAATGTTACTGCGTTTAAAACTTCTTTGCTAAATCTCACTAACATTCACTAGATTAATTTCACTGGAACCTTCTTCCATGATTTTATAATTTGGGAAAAAAGAAATTTAATTCTCAGCAACATTTTATGTTAATCAGTGTCTAATAAAAGTATGACATTTGGATATCTCAACTTCTTATAGGCTGATGCTGTTGAAAAAGACTGTGGATGAGGCTGCTATTTTCTGTCAGAGAAGGTGGAAAGTGCTTTTTTAAAAAAATGTGTGAATTCTTACCAGGCAAGAGGGACTCGTATTGCTCTGTATAATGGAGCATTCATTTAATTTGTATTAGGATTGCAAATATGAGTTTATTACCATCCTTCAAGGGAGCATATCAGCATATTTAATACAATACTGACCTAAACAGCTGTATTTCTGGAGGGAAAAGACAAAACCTAGGGTACCTGGAAAAAAAGTGCTCTTTTCACAGTCCCTGTGCCCTCCACACTCTCTTTCCATGTCAAAACCAGATGTAGCATTACAGATAAAAAAGATGTGTATGATTTTGTATGAATGCATTGGAGTCTTTGTAAGGAATCTTATCCCTCTTGAAGCCAAGGGCAGTGCCAGGCTGCAGCAGGTCATCTTTCAGTGTCCGCCTGCTGCTTCCCTTGTACCAATGTGATGACTAACACAAGGAAATAGAGGAGGGTACAAAGATTTATTTGAAGGACTTTTCCAAATATTTCAAGGCACATGGAGGGAATGGCAAGAAGATGTGTTTCTTTTAAGAAAAAAAGCCTAAAGGGAAATTAGGACCTACATAAGAAAGTCTGTAGAATACCTTTGGAGTTGCATATGTACTTTCAAGAGCAAAAAAGCAGTTTAGGGAAAAGAGCTCTGAATGTTTCTGGTCCCTAATAAAGACAGTCTTTTGCTTCAGATTTTAAAAATATTGTCATACTTGACACCATTCAATAACTCTAATTTGGCCGTTAAATTCCAGTCACCTTTGCCCTTTCCTAATGATTGTGACAAAACGCTGTCTGCAATCAGCAAGACTCAATCGTTGTGGGAATAATTTGAATAAATAATCAAGTCTGCAGCTCATCCATCACCTTGACTGATTTCTTTATTCCCTGTTCACCTCCTCATGACATCAGGCAGGTCACTTGATATAAAATATGCAAACAGTGAACTGAAATAGCCCAAGCCTGCTGAAATATGCTGACTGAACCTGTTGCCTTAAAGTAGCTATTCATCTTTGCATGGCAAGCACATACATTTTCTGTAGGCTTCTTTTCCTTGTCACCTTTATTTCAAGTAGGATGATATTTGTCCCCTTTACATTCATAGGACTTGTACTTACAAACCCATCTATCTCATGTGAACATAGGAATTGACTGTTCAATCTCTTGGATAGTTACTAAAATATTAGAAGAAAGGAAGAGTGAGGAGGAAGAAAGGCAATGATAAGTAAGTCAAAGGACTGAAGAAAGCAAGTAAAGGAATGGGGGGGTTGAAATTAAAGTGATGAAAAATAATATGTAAAGTTTATCTTCTGATTTAATGAAATAAGTGCAAATATTTTTAATAGAGTTAGATAGGCCTAAAATTGAGTTATATTAAGGGTACCTCCAGATGGAATCATCTGAATATTTCCAGGGCTATTTGGGAACTTACTTTTTGACAGCCTGCTATCCACCTGCCTCTCTGCCAGACTTACTGCCCCGGCTGTGTACTGGGCAGCAGCCAGTGTGCATCAGCTCCCCTGCAGCTGGCTGCTGCGGAACTCAGCCTTTTGTACAGGCACAAAGCTAAACTGGAGTTGGTTCAAAGCAGTATGCTGGGCTGTGAATGATTGTGCTGAGGTCTGGGCATATGCTTGTTTCCACCAGCTGTGCTATGTACGGTGAAAGGCCCCTCTGGCAGTGAGGCAGGATATCAGCTGGGAATAGCAACCTCCAAAACAGTCTCAATACTCACCTGGAAGCTCCTTAGGACTACTGTCTCACTACAGGTAAAGTGATCTTAATATCTCCCTAGAAGAATGACATATAAACATAGTTTGATTCTTGATTATTTTTTTTTCACCTCCTTACTTAGACCATTCTCCTGTTTCTTCCTCTTGTCATGGTCTGCATTTTCCTGTGCTAGTATGTTTGCATGTATTTATGTTTCTTACACACCTATGAAAGAAATAGAAAGAGAGTCATGTTGTGCTAGTATTTAACAAAGCTGAGCATCAAATCACTTTAGACTATGGGTCTTTTTCTATTAGCTTCTGTAAGGAAGCCTACATAATTAGGGTCAAATCTACCCTACCGTGTAATCAGGAATGATTCGTGATCTGCACAGGTACTAGAACGTGCAGTGATCACCTGTGAAATACCTGAGTGACAGGAAGTTAAGCATCAGTCTTGCTTGTTCCCCACAAGCAGTCCTGATTCTAGAGTTTAGGCTTTAAAGTACAAAACGAGACTTGTTTGGGGAGGTACAGACACTGATTTACACTTCTTGGTGCAACTCAAACCAACCTTTTCTCTAACAGCACAGCCCAATACTGACCCTACTTGCTGATTTCTGCCTTTCCTGTCTGTGTTGGTAAGCTCTGTTGTGATAATTGTATTATAAACCAAGTAAATTAAACAAAGTACCTTCAAAATAAGCCCACCAAAGCAGGAGTACTTGGAAAGTCTTTTTCAGTGTTCATTTTTGTTATCAGCACAGACTCAGTTATGCCATTAAAGATAATACCCATAGTGCTACATCTCTAATCCTGGAGAGTAGTTACCCAGTTCTGTCTCAGCAGGTGTTTGTCTGGATACTCATTTCTGTCCTCTTGCTACCACCTGCACTTCAAAGGCACAACCAGCAAACAGGATATTAAATATTTTCCAGCTAAAAAAATAGTGTGTCTCCCCCATTCCTTCTTTTCTAGGGCACTTTCAGGCAAGTCATATCCAGTACCTCCTGGGGTTGCACAATCATCTGCACGTAAAGGAGGAATGAATGGGTAAGATTTCTTAAAACAGCTGAATAAGTACCATCTCTAAAGTAGTAATATCAACTGAGAAGTGGGATGAGCTCCCCCAGCAATGGCTGTACTGCTACCAGGATACACTGCAGACAGCTTGTTGTGGTTTAAGCTGTAAAACAAGCAGTTTTGTTCACTCACTTCCCCCTCCTTCTT